>NW_010729081.1:6308947-6354108 GCF_000365185.1 Nelumbo nucifera
TCGGAAAAGGAGAGAGGCTTGGAAACTTTGGTAGAGTTGACTCATATAAGAGTAATACACTGGCTGAAGACAATGAAGGAGTTTACAGATTTTTCAACAAATGATATTCTAAGAAAGTGGAAAGAAGTTGCTAGCTCAAGGAAGAAGACTTTGAATCTTATGTGGAACCCTCCACCTCATGGTTTTATCAAGCTAAATTTTGATGGCAATAGCATGGGGAATCCAGGGCCTTCGGGTATTGGGAGGGTCCTAAGGGATGAGAGAGGTAATGTAATAGCTATGTTCTCATGTTCAATTGGAGCGGGAGACTCCTTGAGGGCTGAGGTGTTAGCAATGTTGGAAGGGGTACAAAGGGCCAAAGAAATTTGTAGAGAACATTGATGTGGACCCCACGGCTGTGGTCCTCACTGTGTTCGTATGGCAGCACAACATGTATTCTTTGTTAGTTATGTCAGTGTTAGTTGGTAGTTATTTCAGCTTTATTATTAGTTTATTTGCCATGTAAGCAATAAGGGCAATTCAGCCTTTTTACAATTAGTAAACATATAAATATTAAGAGTGGGTCGGCATATTAGTATATTCGACCCTCTCTCTCCTTTTTCTAAAACCCTTCGTGTGCTTCTGCTTTTCTCCCTCTTTTCTTCTTCTTTTCTCCTTCTAAAATCTTTTCTTTTACTTTCGGATTCAAGACTGATTGTAGTCTTGATCGGCTACTTGGTATCAGAGCAAGGATTTTCTCATGTGAGTCTGATCCAGCCAACCACATGAGAGTTGCCTAGGGCTAGGAGACTAAGAAGGAGGATCAGCTGATTCTTGGAGGCTACTGGTAGTGTGCGGCTACTACTAAGAAGATTGTAGAAGGATGGGAGAGTTCCAGTAGTCAGGAAAAATTAGAAAAGGCTTCGGATCCCCAAGATTAGGGCTTCGCATCAGACAGAAGGAACTGGGGCTGGCCTGAACTACTGATGACCAAAATCAACCTGCCTCCACCGCCTGTGATAGACTTTCAACTCCTGACACCTCTGACAACCCTCCCCATTACATCCCTCATCACTCAATGGAATGGGTAACGGGATTTCTGATGAGTTAACCCCACTCTCACAAACCCCATTCTCACTACTAAATTCAAGTCAAGAAACTGCTTATAGAAGGAGATTCTGCGATTGTTGTGGATTGGCTAAAAGAAGACACTTCCAAGATGTGGAGCTATAGCAATGAGAAAAGAATATTCAAGTGGCTGATTAAGGATATGGAAGTCCTATGTACTTGGGTTAGAAGAAATGCTAACTCCTTTGCTGATGGATTGGCTAGGCAAGGAGTTTTTAGAAATTCTGGGTTTTGGGCTCAATTGTAAGAGTCTGAGTGTTTAAATCGGTTGTACTTCTTTTCTCGGGAGTTAAGTATCTTTAGCTCCCCTTCCCTGTTACTTTTTCCCTATTTTAATGAATTATGTGGTTATTGATAAAAAAAAAGAAAAGCCCAATGGTGCTCAGTACGGTGGTTCCGAGTGATGAAGAAATTGTTGATGCCAAGCCTATTGAAATTTCTATTAGTGACACATTGCAGATTGCACCCCGAAATTCATCAAAGGTGACAATCCATGCATGCTCAAATTGAAAACCTCACAAATCAGCTATCTAAATTCATGAATATCCAAGATATAGGGGACTATCTTGCTTGCATAATGGTTAGCATTCAAGACTTTTGTAAGATGAGAAAACAAGAATCTTTTCTTTGACAGGAAAAAAAAAAAAAGCTCATCTAATAAAGGGGATAGAAAGGAAAATTTGGATTTTAAAAATTTTAAATAAGTTCACATGTGACGTATCATTGATGGAGGCTATGTTTAAGTCCAGTGAGGTCAACCCACAGGGTATGTTCAAGTCCATTTTAAAACTTCTTGGTATGTTTTACCCTTTTGACTACTTTCAAGGTACTAGGGTGTAAATAAAGCCTACTTGAACAGAAAATCAGGATTCCTGTATCTGAATTCCAAAGATAGCGTTAAGCCTTTCATTCAGTTAAGAGTAATGAAATCTCAATTCAAAGGAAAGGCACATGATGCTGAACCAGAAAGGAACCTGCTTCCAGTTCATTTTTCCCAGTTTAATCTGCATTTTAATTTTCACCTCAAAACCACCAAAACCGGCCAGTTTTCAATGAGATGGGTTTAGGTCTAGTTCCCAGTTTTCCCAGATAAACTGGCTGGTTCAGTCTGGTTTTGAAACATTGCCTCAGCTTTGTCAAAATGATTGGGAGTGCAATCAATCCTTGGACATGGATTTTTGTTGAGGAACTTTGTTAAGTTTATGATTACCTGAAAACGTAAATAATTTTCTAATCAAGGATTAACTAACAAAAGAGGGACATAAAAGGAAAGTGGAAACCATAAAACCACTTACCTATCTTCACCCATGGAGCTGTTACCATATGTATTGGAGCTGGAACATAGAATGTAAGGGTCGTTGGCACAGAAATATGTCTTAGAGGATGCCTTCTGGGGGATAGATAGTTCAAAATTTTCGTGTTGCTGGATTTTCAAACAGCTTTCCTGATATTCGGATGAGCGTAGTCTCCGGTGGAACCAGAAGCAGCTTGGCTGATTCTCAGGTTCTTGAATTGCAAAATCCTGCTCTCGGTCACTTCCCTCTTCTTTGCAAAAACCAGCTCCTAACTGGGAACCCTGAATATCATTCTCTGACCCGAGAGATCTGGTTGTTCCAGTACTTAGAGCATTTCCTTCCCTATTCCTGATAGTGGCAGTTGCTGCTTTATGATGAGAACAGATAGGAGAGAACTGAGATCCGCAATCAGAGGAGCAAGTTTCAATGACCTTTTCCCTTTTAATAACTCTTCCAGAGGTGGAAGCAGAATTATCTAATTGGTCATTTCCATCTTCTGTGGTTGAATTTGACGTGTCTCGCCTCCTACCAGAACAACTCAACAAACAAAATGATGGAATCTTTGATTTGGTATTTTTTGTTCCAGAAGCACCAGTGACAAGATTGATCCTAATTTCTACATTACAACCAAGTATAAGTTGAAGAGAATTTGCAATCAATTTCCATGATTTCTCTGCCCTAGATATGTGGTCTTGATGATAGAATTCCACTTCAGCTATCGCCAGACCTGAAATCAATACAATCAGTGAGAAAGAAACCTCCAAACATGTTTAAGTGCAAACTGCCCCCCCCCCCAAACACACACTCGCAACAAACACACACAAAGAAATTAAAAAGGAGGAATCTCAAACATAAACATCTCAAGCTGTGCTTAAACATTTCTTAAATGGGCTCAAAGAATGGAATCCTGATATTCATGGAATTAATCCTGCAGCTCTACTTTCAATTTCAAATCTACTCTGATCCATATACAACCCTAGTAACCAAGAAAAGGACTTATTTCTAATCCTATAATGAGTAACTGGTATAAATGCAGTCAATTTGGCTGTGGAATAATGTTTGAGATAATTTTGTGTCAGCAATTGAATCCGGTTTATATTTTAAATGAGTTCATTTATTTGTCTTGCAACCAAGAAAAGGACTTATTTCTAATACTATCTATAATTTTAAAATTGTTTTGAAAGTTATTACAAGGAAAATGTAGAAGCTGATGAAATGGACAAGTCAAAAGAAACAACTGAGCTGACCGAGTTGCACAGCCTAGAGGGCTTCCACCTTTGTTTTCTGATTGGTAAATTTGAATATTTAATTTTTTTTTTTTTTGAGAAAAAGGTAAAGTAATATATTAGACAAAAAGCAATAACCAAATTTGAATATTTATTAACTTATGTAAAGAATTGCATATATACAGTATTAAATGTGCTTTAGCATCCTATGGTAAATGCTGGATTGTTTCCAATCTAGTATTTCATCCTTTTCCTTTACACCTGTTACATGATTACTCCTGATAAATAAGGAGGGCTTCTACTTCCGACAAGTGGTTGTTATTTCCTAATCAAATATAAGAAAAATCTGAACCACAGACAGAACCTGAACAAGGACACATCAAACTTAATTTTGGCGGTAGTTCTCTTAGGAAGCCTTGGTCAATCAGGCATAGGGGGAGAAGTAAGAGGCAATGATGTTAACATCTTAATGAGCTATTCAGTCCCAGATGAAATTGGTAACTTATTGAGAGCTGAACTTCTAGCACTGCTAATAAGGGCCCATAGTTGTGAAGATCATTTGCAAGAATGGGATATTTTGTTTCAGTAAGATTGTCAAGTTGTGCTAGGTTGACTACAATCAAAAGCTGAGGGACCACTGTGCCTTAGATCTCTGCTTAGAGAAGCATTAACTTTATCTTACAACCTTAACTGCTTGTTCAGCTGGATTTCCAGTCTGCCAACAACTTGAAGATAATCAAGCAAAGATGGAAGTGAATAAGATTGACTTAGAATGTGGAATACCAGGTAAAACATTTAACTTATTGCAATCTATTGCGTGGGCATCATCAGCCACTGATTGTATTTTATTTGCCGTCCTACTCTTAATCAACCCATGAACAGCACAGTTACTAATCATAAAAAATAAAATAAAAAAAATCCAACACAAGCATTTGTAAGACTTATGATGTGGATAGTAGATCCCCTAATAAAAACCCAGAACTAAGGCTTCTGAGATTTTCCATATAGATAGTGGGTCCAAAATAAAATAGACATTAGACATGTAGTTTCCACATCCTTAGGACAAAGCTGTTTGAAAAATGATTGGAGTAACACTAAAGGCAGAAAGAGCCGAAGACATTCTAATTTCAATAAGCATTACCAATGTGATGAGGTGATGACTAGTCATTTTGGACTCTCTAGTCAATGTAATGAGTAGTTGGTGCCTGGGTAATGACTAGCTGATGAAAAACAGATATGTTTTGAATTTAAGGTATTGATGCAATCTTGTAAATAAGTTTAATGGACTACAACCGTGCAAGAAAAAAAAAAAGATATTGAACATTTGAGTTTTCTTCCAATCATAGACTACAACTATGGGGAATTGCAGCATTTATTTAACAAAGAGTACAAACTTGACAATTCAATATGCTGTTAGTTTGTGTGGATTCTCTACCAACAAACAATTGATTGGAAGAAAACTTAAAAGAACTCCTCCATGGCCTTTTATTGTATGCCTTTTTTTTTCTATTTTGTATACCATCATCCATTCAGATTTATGACATATATTTGAAGCAACAGCATGAATATAACAGAATTTAAACATATCCTACACTATCGCAAATAATTAGAGATGAAAAAAAAGTTTTAAAATGACTTTGTAGTTGACTAAGTTGACCAGTCATTAGTTGAATACTAGATCCAAGGTTTAACATATCGATACACCCTGATACACCAGAAGAGGTGTATTGATTTTTAGAACCTCATGCATCATATTATTTTAAGTTTTCTCCAAATTTTCAGAGGCCCCTTCTAATGCTATTTAACTATTAAAAATAGTGTTTTCCTAAAATACCTTAAAAAAGCTGTATTGCCCACCTGCCAATATGATACAATAAACCCGATATGGGACATATCATGTCGAAATTTTGAACTTTGACTAGACCTAGTCAATGCTTAGTCATCCTAGGCAATCACATCATGAGCATCAATTGACAAGTTAGTGATGTAGTTGGACTAGTCCTCAACTGACTAGTCAGTTGATGAATTGGTGACTAATTGATTTTTTGTTAACACTGGTTTCAATTGATTCTTTGTTAACACTGTATATAGAGGTGCACTATAAATGCTTTAGACTCAAAAGCTCCCAAAATTACATCAATCATATCCCAATTTTTTATGGATTCCATATTGTCAAATATAAAAAAAAAACAATAGAAGAGCATAGGAATTCTAAAAGACCTTTGCAAAATGCATCAACCTCCTTGTTTTGATGGTACAGTTATGGTTCCAAACATCCAAGGTATATGGTTTGGAAAATGAGTTATGGACTATGGTCTATGGACCTAGGTTTGGGTACAGGGCATAGATCTAGATTTGGCTTGAACTTTGGTTGGGCATAGGGTTCACAATTTCCCTCGTAAAACTGGGGCCCCGCCCTGAATGGGGCGTGTTTTCCCTGACCTTAGACGGGGACGGGGAAAATCTTTTTGCCCCAAACAGGGGACTGGGCAGGGACAGGTTTTGCATATAATTCCCCGAACCCGCCCCCGAACACAACGTTAAATTAGTAAGATATCCCTAGATTTAATTTCTCCAAGTTCTCCCTAAAATCTTAAAATCCTAGGATCCCATAATTCCATTTCTAAAGTACACCAAAGTGTATTAGCTCGATTCCTGAAATACCCCCAAATTCCCATAATCCTATTTGTAAATTATCCACAAATTAGATAATTTTTAGATGGTTGCCTCAAGGCAGGGAAAATTCAGGGATTCCCTGTCCCCGATGGGGAGTGGGTGCCCCACCCTGAACCCGCCCCATTGCCATTCCTAGTTGGGCCATAGTTGTGCTTGGGCTTTGATCATGGGCTTATTATGGGGGTTTCAACAAGTTTTTAGATTGATAGTGAACCTAGATTCTATGCCTATTAATAATTAAGGTGCTGTTAAGCTCCTTAACCCCATAATAAAGTTGCCTAAACAAGTAACTCAGTCAAGTAACAAATTGGTGGCTACCCAGCAATGTCAGTATTGAGATATATCCACTTCACTGATTGATTGAAACCATCTCTATTCCTTCACAGAAAACTGACCTATATCCTATGAATACCCAGATATGGATACTGGTTAAGACTCAGATATTGTTAACGACATTTCCTAAAATTCCAGATACAGACATGGGCACAGGCATCCCAAATCTCAACTCAACTATTCCACTCTGTGCAGTGCCATATTCATTGTTAAATTGTGGGCCCTCAAATCAGTTATCACTACTTCAACCCATGTCCTTTTCTGGCCTGCCCCTGACTCTTCCAGACCCTACAACTTGCAACAGATTATTTCTTCTCACTGGTGCTGTAAATGTTCTTTGCATGTGACTAAACCATCTTACTCTACTTTCCTCCATTTTATTACCTATTGAAGCTCCTCCTAGGTTCCTACAAATATGTTCTATATATATCCCATATGATATGCTTAATTGCATATGCAGATTTTGTTTTTAGTATGATTCATTGAAATAAATCATTTAATGCATTTTAAAAGTGTTAATGCTAGGGGACATTACTTGGTATAATGGTAAAATCTCAGGCTGGAAAGCATGAGAACACGGAGATATCATTATAGTTTATTTTAACAAAACCTATTAACAACAAACCCAATTGAATTAATGAAAACATTTCTTTTACTGATAAAAAAAACAAAGAATAAACCCAATTGTAAAATCTTGGGTCTGTGAAACAGTACCATATATAGCTGTCTGGTGCCCAGAACTTATTACCTGTTCCATTCCATATTTTGGAGATTGAGTCCCACTCCCACCTATAAGATGAACTGTGCTAAAAAAGCAGCTTACATTATGATCTAATTAAGTATTTTTGCTGAAAAGTATTTTTGACAGTGGAGAAAAGTTACATTAAATATTTTTGAATGTCTTAGAAAATAATGCATGAATCAAATGACTTGATCCCTGTCCCTGGTAATGGAAATACATATAACATAATAGCAAATAGTAAGTAAAAACTCCATATAGTTGATCTTTGCAGCCACTTCAAGCCATGATGATAAATCAAGAATCTTGGGGTAACAGCTGTTACTGCTTGTACACAGGGAATGAGACTCGATCTTTTTGTTGTGAACTTATAAACTGTTTTGTTTCACTCACATAACTAACTATCTTGTTTAGTTCATCAATATAAATGATGAACAAATAAATCAAGGTATCTATTCAATATACTCAACTCTTTCCTAGAAGGAGAGGAAACAGCTAACAGTTCCTGTTCCAGCGAACCACACGTAGAGTTATTGATAACACACATGAAGTTAATCAAAGTTCATCTAATCTGCTGATATGTGGCATGCCCTCTGTTAGAAGGAACATGAATGTCTAACAAGTGACAAGTTATGGGCATTCCCATGCCACAACTACTGGATCTGTATTGCCAGATGTAGGACATTCCCATAAACTACATGGACTACAGTTTCTCCCATAATAGAAGACAAAAAAGGATGTTTTTTCTTGCCTCAGAATGTTATTTTATCTTTTTGAATTATTTAGAAATAAAGGTGACCAGTGAGCATGCATCATACAATTCAAAGATCAAATTGTACATACCTTGGTTGATACAGAGGGAAGTCAACTTCCCTTCCTTCTGTAAAAATTTCCTAAGTGTATTTGACTGGCATCTTTCTGTTGCTCTCTTCCAAATAATTTCTAATTTCTCTTTACAATTTCTGTGCATCTCTGAATTATGAGATTTATTGTCGCCACAGAAACAAGAAACAGAATGCTTAAACATATCTCCTGTTGAAGATGTGCTGCAAAAGCCATCATCTGCATTGGGGCAAAAACTTACGCATTAATGTTTGCCCCTTATTGACCTGATAGGACCTTATCTACAATCGAATCACTTGTTAACAACAAAAAGCCTTTTATCATTGTTACCTTTCTCCTGTGTTGTCTGGAAACAAACTCTCAAATCATTTGAATCCAATGATGGGGATTCTACAGAACTAAGCTGTAAAAGAGCCACTGTGAGCCAGGTTGTTTGATTCTTAGATGTCCTCAATTGCTTCTCAGTCTCAGAAAGTATTTTTAGTGCACTTCTCAATTTATGCAAGTCTTCTTCAGCTATAACAAAGATAGAAGTAACTAGTGAGAGAGGTAATGTAAAATATGCCAAATGCATGCATTGAAATAAAAATTTAATGATAATAATGATGGTAAAAGAGTACTATATACTAATAGGTAATTATTTAATCCATTTTCTTAGGCTAGAATTGCTTTTTTTTTTCTTACAGTCTTCTAGCTAATAAGATTATGGGTTTGCATGTAGTTATTTATTAATAAGGAATAGTCATAAAATATCATTCTATATGTTCATACATTTCATACTGTTTCTACCATGTCTATAATTTTTACAATGTTTCCATATGACATTTCTGACATGTTTCCTACATTTGTATGATTGATATTTCAACTGACACTGACATTTTAAACCACACATATAATTCATTTGGTAAATGGGGTATTAACTAGATCATCTCCTGAAGCCAAAAAGATCCACTTTATTTGATAGCTAATATCTTCAAAACATAATCCTCCTTGGTAGTTGGTATAAAGTGTGTCCACCAACCCAAATGAGAAGCAAGGATTAGCATTCAAATTGAGTGGGAGTGTGCATTAACCAAAAGGAATCCACAAATGAGAAAATCAAACTTACATGTATGTCGTCCAAAAAATTTTCTTCCAACCTCAGAAGTTCCTGCCTGACACTTCCCAGAAAGAATGTCCATGATGAGATTTGCTAACTGTGATATTAGCTGCATGGGATCAACCCTTGTTTTCATAAGCTCCCTAGCCCTTCTAACTGTATTTGAAGTGTCAGAGGATAATGCAAGATCAAGCAAATCAAGCAACTCGTCATCAGAAACAATTCCAATCTGCAGAAAGGCAAGAAGACAAATCATGAAACTTCTGAATGCATCCTTTATCTTAATAGGGAAATAATATCTGCTACATCTTATATCACCAACTCACAAGTTCATAAGCCAATGATATTGTGATCCTTTTCCCAAGCAAACTCAGCTGATCAAGCATCATCTCGGCATCACGAAGTGATCCATTAGATTTAGCAGCAATAAAGTCCAAAGCAACCTTGTCAAAATCCAAACATTCTTCAACGCATATTCTTTCCAACTTGCTTGCAATTTCAGCGTCCTTGATTTTTGGGAAGTGATATCTTTGGCATCGTGATATGGCACTACGTGGCAGTTTTTCCAGATCAACAGTGATCATCACAAAGACAACGTGTCGAGGGAGGTCCTCCAGGCTATTCAAAACAGTTGCCCATGCTTCCCCTTGCAGTAAATGGCACTCATCGACGATGAAGACCTTAAAACGTGAAGAAATTGGTGGGAGAACCGCAGTTTTAAGGAGTGATCTGACCCTATCCACCCGATTGGTTCTTGCAGGATCCACTTCCTTAATATCTCTGCTTCTTCCGGAGAAGAACAATGTGCACTCTCGGCATAATCCACATGGCTTATGCTCCTCAAGAGAGAGGCAGTTTAAAGCTGCTGCAAAGAGCCTTGAGGTTGAGGTCTTCCCTGTGCCACGGGGACCATGGAAAAGATAAAATGATGTTATTCTACCTTTTGAAATGGCACTCAAAAGAGAACGGGCCACTACATGCTGTCCCACCAACTCATTGAAGGATCTTGGTCTGAATTTCTGGCAAAAACTTCTTGGATTGTCTGAATATGGAGCAAATTCTCTCTTGATAAGTTTGCAGCTCCTCTGTTGTCCAGACAGACCTGTCTCCCCTCCTGCAGATAACAAGGGGTGGTCCTCTACATCAGAAGGAAGATTTGATTCCCTAAGTCTTTGAGTTCTTGACCAGCAACAAGTAATCCCACATCCAGGGTGGTAGTGATCCAAAACATCCACCTCTTCATTTGCATAGAATGATGTGCTATGGCTTGATCCATCCATTCGAGCATCACATACAGATGGATATGGACTACCTACACTACTCCCAACCTCTCTTTCCACCCGAGGTGATTTATCTGGTATACCAGATTTCAATTTCCTCTTTGTAGTAGTAGAATCAATTCTTTGTGACCTTGATGATTCAATAGTGTTTTCACTATACGAGTCCACATCCTCCAAATGACCACTAGAAGGTGGAATAAATGTCCGATCTAATGAATTTTCACACTGATTACTAGTATATCTTTCACCGGATGATTTATTCCCATAGAGCCCATTTCTACTTGATCTAAGATGACCCGGTTCTTCAACCATTTTTGCCCTTGTAGATCCCAAGCCCTCGTCTTTAACACAGTCTGATCTCTTGGATGAGATTGGCTTAGCATTATGCTTTCTGGAACTATAATGCAATTCAGGATCACTGCCAAATTCCTCTCTTCTCCCATCCAAATCAAAAATCTGGGATCCAAGAAAACCGTGATTGTGTGATCCAACTTCTCGGTAACCATTTAACAAGCGTGCTGAAGCCACATTGCAAGAATCAGTTTCCCATGTCAAATTATCAGCAAAAGAAGAGAATTTGCTCAAAGGGTTAGTTGATGGGTCTCTCAATGACCTGACCCTCCTAAGTGCTACTAGAGCTTTTGAAATAGGGATATCAACAGAATGACGCCGCCCATCTGACATTTGCAAAGATGGCTTATTCCAACGAATTCAAATTTCAGGTCCAACAAAACAATTGGGATTATCAACCTGGAAAAGAACACCATTAAATAGCATTAGCAAACCATCCAACGATTAGATAAAGTCCATAACCATAAGCGCAAAATTTAATAAAGCACTTCAAACAAGGAAACAATTGAAAAATAAGGAAAAAAGCGATACTCAAAACAAAGAGAAGCAGAAAAAGGAAGAACAGAGCTTGTCCTCGTTGCTTATGATGGCAATCAGCATAACCAAAAACCGAGGAAACAGAAAAGCCCAAGTATCATAAAACATAAGAAAGGAAGCAATACAGTTGCTCTCATCAAAGCTTGAGGAAGAATGAATGAATGAGAGAAAGGAAGGAAAGAAAAAACTCTTGCTTTCCTGCTAGAAAGCAAGACATTTCAGAAAGAAACACAACTTGACATCACAAAAAGAGAAAACAAAACGGAGCTTCCCACTCTTTTTCATTCCTTTTGCTGGTAAGCACCGGCTTAACATTAACTTAAAGTCATCACCCAACACCCGGAACAAGGAAAAGAAAGAAATGTGTAAACAAAAACATACCTGGGATGAAATTGTCGAATAATATTTAATCAAAGAAAGAAAAAAAAAAAAAAACAGACCATGAGCTGACAAGTCTGTAATAAACAAACCTGTAAACAGTAGTTCTTGAAGCTCGGTTGAGACCGTCGACATTCCAAGAACATAACAACAGAGGAATTGTAGAAAATTACATATAACCCTAACCCTAAAAGTAGAGATCTTGATGGTCGAGATTGGAGAGTTAATTGCGATAGAGTAGTAGACATGAAGTTGAGTGGTAAAGTAGTAAATATGAATAATGGGCGAGGGTGTTATTGATGCCATTGTTGTGAGAAACGTGTTCTGGTTGTAATTTCAGATATGATGTTCCCTCTGCAGAAGCTGCAGAGAGGTTGGCCTCGAGAGTCGAGAGCCGGGTCGTGGGGGTAAATTCGGAATTTCGTGTATGACAGTTGAATTCTGTTTTACGTGGCAAAAAGCTGTGGAGTCGGTCGGTCAGCATTCAGCAAGGAGAACTGGGGAGGGGAAGCAGTTGAAAGACAAGATCGAGCACCTGAGTGGGGGCCCACTTTGGATTTTTATATTTGGACGTTGGTAGTCAGCGCGAAGATTTCTCGGTAGGCCACCCTCGTGTACGTTGTCAAGCTCCCTTTCCTTTTATTTTTATGTATTTTTATTTTATTTTTACTTCTTTTGGGAAACAGCGTAGTAGGAGGAAGCAACTCAACTGGTGGTGGTCCACTGGTCCCCCCCCCCTCCCTCGTTGTTTCATGTACGTGCATGCGATGAAGTAATCTCGACCATCCATTTGACCAAAACCTACAGTTTAAGCGGACTGAGCCGTGATCACGCAGAGTAGAGTGGTTTTTCTACCTCCAAGGCTCCAACAATATAATGAATCCAGTTCCAGTGGGACCCTCGGGACATTTTATAGCTAATAAAGGGAATCGATTCGTACGGCGTACCGTAGTAGTAGTATCGCGAACCCGAAGACCGAGCTACGGGCACGGTCCACTGGGTGAGTTTTTCCATGTCCATGAAAATTGAAAAGACGAGCGATGCACTTTTGATGAATTGTGGTTGTAGAGAGAGAGAGAGAGAGAGTGACGGTGACTACAGTCTACAGTGAAACTAGAAAGTAAAAGTACACTGGTCAAAGGGACACCGTTATCCCCACGGAGCACGGAGCCGGGCGATGCGATGCGATGAACAAACAACAGCTAAATTCCGCCTCCGCCGCTGGCCGCTTCGTTCACGACTCACGTGATAGAATCAAAGACAGACCAACTTTGAAAGCTGGCCCACATCATATTAAATAGATTCCCGAGTACCACGGCGCTAACTGGCATGGCACCGATTCCAAATTTATAGCCAACCTGAACCCGCCGCGCACCCCTGCCTTGGAATGGGCCTCTTCAAGTAGAATATTTTTGTATTTGGGCCTAACCTTAGATTAAGGCCTCATAAGCGGCCCGTGTTTTATCCTTACAATTTAATTTAATAAGATTTCTAATTTTGTTTTTTGTCTCTGGGTAGGCAAAATAAACATAAGCTAAGCTAGGTGTGCTGTCTGGGCGGAGGTCTATAATTAAATTAAGGGAAGGTTTCCGATTAGTATACTGTATTCTTACTTGGTGTCACTTTAGTCTCCAATTTTTAAAATACTATAATTTAGTACTTAAACCTTTAAAAAATATCAATCCAATATTTACTGTTAATCAGTTGTTAATCAGTCTTTAAATGATATTTGAAAAATATACAAATGTCCTCAAAATATTATTTAATTTTCTTTATCAATCATTCAAATGTTGACAAAAAATTAACAGTACTAAATCCTTGTCTCTTTTATTTATAAAAGTTAGGGTTCAGAATGTCCATCTAAATGTGACCCCAACTTTCTTAAATAGAAGAAAGGATTTAAGATTGTTAATTTTTTGTCAATGTTTGGATGATTAATAAAGAAAACTAAATAACACTTAAAGATATTTATATCTTTTTTAAATGCCACTTAACAGTTGATAAATGGTAGATACTGCGATTGATATGTTATAAAAAATTCAGATATTGAATAATGGATATTTTAAAGTTTGAGGATCAAAATAGCACTAAACCCAAATTACATAATATTAATTAAAAATTTTCCCTTAAATTAATACGAATCTGCCATCTCTATGTCTGTCACTCTATATTATGTAGCCTACCCACGTTCCAAGATTGGGGTTGGGCCGTTGGAGCTTGGAAGCAGCAGGAAATTCCTTCCGGCGTCCAGCAAGAGAGTTTTAAACAGTACTGTTCACGAGATTTGGATCAACCAGAACCAGTGTGCATTGATGATAGGCCACCGCAACCAAAGACGATCATGGCTCAACAGCAAACTCACTCTTTTCACGGATTTAACTCAACTCTTGCCTATTATAAGGCGCTGGGGAGAACACAAGATCAAGTGATCAACAACGTAACAACTCTAATATGCAGTATGCAGTATGCACCAAGTATTTTTACACCTTGAATCGATTGCCCCGGAGGTGTTTGTAATTTTGTCCATCTGTGACTGTATCCGATTCACTATTTGATTTGATGTGTGTCTGACTGCGTAATAAATTGTCTGACTGGGTTACAATCCCCAAATTATGATAAACACCAAATCTTGAACTTAGTTTGCGATTTGGGTGAATATTAATTAATTAAGCAAACGTCAGCTTGCTATTTGGAAATCGGAAAACCGGGGCTTATTATTCATATTTTGACGTTGAGCTCGGCGAATCGAAAAGCGCAACTTTTGACGTAGACTACGGTCGGTAAAGAGAAGGGAATTTTATGGGAAGCCATTCAGGACAAAATTGGGGACTAGACGTATAGTATGGCATCAGAAAGGCGCAATCTTTACCATTTTTTTTTTGAGTAAAGAGCTAACCATGAATCATGATAACCAGAAAGGAAGAGTATAAATAAACGAGTCCCGGGACAACAATACAAAACACGTACCAACAGAAGAAAGAGAGGAAAAAACAAGACACGAGCACTATCAAAGAAAACTTCAAGCTGGACCTGGATCCTTCTCTCTAGTAGTAGTACTAGACTACTAGTAGTAGGTCGGAGGTCCCCCTTAAGCCTTAAAGATCCATTGTAATGATTTACACTTTGTGGCCACATCCACATGCACTACAGAATTTACAGAACGGGGAGTAGTAGATCACTAGACTGAAGCATAAAAAGTTAGTTCAAAGCAACGTTTAAAATACCGATATGTATCCGGCCATATTGGCCAATATGTATCATATTGGGGGCTTCCTAATAAGTCCTTGCAAGAGTGTTTCGGGGTCTTGATCGATTCAGAGAGTGGGCAAGCCTTAAACTGGCCTTTCTAAATCATATTAAAAAATTAAAAAATAAAGTTATCAATACTGTCCGATACGTCACTACCAACATATCGGGATATCAATATTTTGAAGCATAGTTCAAAGTACATCTTTCATACTATGCATTACATATATATATATATATATATATATCGCCTATGTTCAATGACACTAGTTCTGTTTTTGTTTTTGGTGTCTTGTGCAGATGTGGGAACGATGCTGCTAATCAGACAGCCATGTTAGGATTTAAAGAGCTAGAAGGAAAAATTCCTTATTGACCTGGTTTGTTGATATTTTATAAGATTACAAGAAAACAAGACGATTGTTGGGTGACTGCATTTTGACTGTCTTGTTGTATTTGTAGTTTGTTTCTTTTAGACCCTGTTCCCTTTTTGGTAAATTATTTATCCGGGTAAATGCAATTAATTAAGTAAGTTTTTTCTGGGAAACACACCCAGATAAATGCATTTACTCATGTTCTTTTATTTCTTAGCTAAATAAAATAATGATCATTTTAACCTTAAAAATCCATTATTAAAAGGGGTCAAGTGTTAACAACTTTACTTGATCCCCACATAAATATGAAAAATGAATATGAGATTCTTGGTCAATGAGAATCAAAATCCCATTGACCAACTTTCTCCCTCTCAAAATCCAAAAAAAGAACACCCCCTTAGCCAAATTTATGCTCATTGCTCAACAACTAAAACAAAGAATCGGACATCAAGTGGGACTTCTATTACAGCCAAAATTGGGCAGACTAACAGAGGCTTTCCTGTCATGGTTGATGCTTCAGCAGTTGAATGGGCCATGCTGGCTAACGTTTATATTTTTTTTTTCTTTTTACAGACAATAATACTATTTCTGGGCAGTCTGGGTAAGACGGTCAAATTGTTTGAACCAAATGTTGTAAGACTCAGATATAGTGACGCCAACAGGTCGAGGTCCGGTACAGTTTTGCCTAATCCCGAAACCGAATTGATCCAACTAAATGAAGAGGAGCTAGCAAATCCACTCTGCCCCGTCCCCACCTCATGTATGGCATAGTGGCATACCTATATCCAATTGATATTATATATTATCTTCAAGGCTGCAGTGTCAACAGGCCAGGTTAGTGACCTGACCCAAAACCCGATTAAGACCACCTAATCCGACCCACTGACATCCCTACTCGGGACCAGATGAGCAGACTATGAAAATCGGGATTGTAGGCATTACAGATCGTGGTTAAAATGATGTTTTATGGATTAATTATTGGAGTAACCAGTAAAACCGTGACCCATCGAGCATTAATATTTTAGTCCAATTTGAGCTTTAAAACACTGGCTTGATCGCAGTCACAATGTTTGCGATAAGGCTGCGACTTGGGCCGGGTTGGCCCGAACCCAATCCGAAAAGTTAGGTTGGGTTGGGGCGAGTTGATGATCGGGTTAGGATTAGAATTGCAATTCATGAATCCAATTTTACTTCGGGTTGGGATAGGGTTAATCCTTTAGTCAACCCGACCTAATCCGAACCCGACTCTATAGTATATGTCAATATAAATATATGTTATATGTAATATATAACATGCGTTTAGATGCATGATATTTGTATTTCCCCCACCACATAGTATCATGTATTTCTTTTAAGATAATCACTTCACTTAATCCTAATAAAAAAGACTAAAACCTTAATAACATTATTTTATGTTTTTTAAAAATTTTATTCTTCATCTCCTCTATGTTGTTTGTCACCCAAGAAAGATCTATCATAAGTCATAACTTATAATAAAATATAGTCATTTCTAACACTTGTTTGTTCTGAATTTTGTACTAAAGAACAAAAAAATAGCGTCAACAAACAAATACTAATGAAGATAGGATTAATATATGTAGTTAGACCTGGCAATTGGGTTGGGTTCAAGTTTGGTCAAGGTACTTTCGGTTTGATTTCGGGTCAGGTTGGGTTATCAAATGCTAGACCCTAACCCTAAATGTTCGGGTTAGGGTTGACCCATGGGCCAATTCGAGTCATCCCAAAAAATAAATGAAATTAAAAAAAATAAAGAAAAATTACATGGAAAATGTCAAAATTAAAAAGAATTAACCTTAAAATTCTAAATATAAAATAAAAGGCTTGAACATTTAACAATTTAATAAGTAAACAATAAAAAGTAAAGACTAAATAGAAAAAATTAAAGAGTGAAAACTTCTAACAATGCATAAATAATCCTAATTAGACTTGACAATCGGGTCAATGGGTTGACCCATGACCCAATCCAGATTTTTTGGGTCGGATCGGGTCGGTTCCTTTTCGCATTCGGGTAGCTAATATATGAAGCCCTAACCTTGTTTTTCGGGTCGGGTCGGGTCGGGTTCACGGGTTGGATCAACTTTTTGCCAAGTCTATATGTAGTGAAAGTTGAGTTAAGATCTAAAATTGAGAAATTGTATGAGGTTTTAAAGGATGGAAAGAAGGTTGAGTTGAGCCCAACCCAACCCAAAATTGACTTCGAGTTGAGTTGGGTTAGAATTGAAGGAATTTAGATAAAATTAGGACTAGAGTTGGTTTAATTGGGTTAAGGGTCGGGTTAGGTTAGGGTTAAAATTGGCCTCAACCCGGCCTAACTTGCAGCCCTAGTTTGTGAGTAAGCATATCCGAACCCGTTACAAACATTATGCATAGCAAAATGTAGCAAGTTGTTTAGTTTTAAATGGATACTATAGCAATTAGAACTTTTTCGTTATGCCGATGAAGTAGCAATTAGCAACTGGATATTGATTATTTGACGGTTTCGGATTCGTAACTCAATCATTATATGTCCATACCCGTACTTGGCACAATTCATATAAGGTGCTTTTTTATTTGGGTCCAGGTCTTCCTAATTCCTATACATGGAACCAATTTGGACCCAATCGATAGAGAGTGCAAGCTAGATACCCGACTTAACCAATGAAGAATTTACACTGTACCGGACCTGGTCCTTTGGGCCACATTTTGACTAATGCTTCACTGGAGTATGCCCAAGTTGCATTCCTGCCTTAAGTCTTTCTATTACCCTGTTCCTTGCTAGTTCAGTCGCACCTCGCACGTAATCTGATCAAATTGGGTCCTCTATCTCATGGACGGTCTGGATTGACCCACAAAAAGATCGCTTCACATGGCAGAAGTAGGGTTACTCTTACTCACGTGGGAAAGTTTCCTTATATTGATAATTTTCATGATAAAAAAATATGGGCCATTTGAAGTTTTTCTCATCAATTTTTCAAATATAAAACTTCCCTGTAAAAGTGGGCTTTTTATAAATCTGACAATGTGTTTGGGGGCCCATTTTTTTACCCATGAAGATGATCAGAGGTACTCAAAGATTCCTTTTGAATTCTAAACTAATTTATATGTTTAAGATTCCTTCATCTTTTGGGAAACTCACTAAACGACCTAACTAACAGACCTACGGCTATTTGACTGCTGTTGCTCTGTTTGTTTGCAATGCAATTCCATTTGTCCTAGTTCAATTGTTTAAATGCATAACAATGCAAATTTGGTCCATTTTGCATTGAAATCATTTGCACCCCTATACTTCTGCATCCATGTAAATAAAATTGTACTGCAAATAAACAAGGCCCAAAAGAAGAAAAAAAAAAAAAAAGAGTTTGAGGAACAAACAATATTCCACGGGACAAATTGGCTCAGGGCTCAATAGGGTTTGGTTCTTGTTATTCTCTACAACAAATTTTAGTCTAGAAAACTTCCCATACGGCTAGAACAAATTCTGTTTTTCTTTAGCAAATTTAATATTAGAATTTGGAAACTTTTAATAGCCAATGTTTCTTTTCAGAAATACTAAAAACTTCCCATATGGCTAGAACAAATCCTGATTTGGTTTGGTTTAAACCAAGTTTCGACAGTCCAATATTTAGGCTCGTTCTTTGTATGTATAACAAAATATAATTTATATGCAATTCTTAGTTTTTATAAGCATGCTTTTTTATTTTTTCTATTATGTATGGCTCATTATTAAGCTCGAGCCAAGCCAAACGCAAACATTTGAGTTTTTTAGTCTAACTGAATTCGAATTCATGTCTCTAACTTAAATCGAACTTGAACCCAAACTCAAACCTATCATATCAAGCTAAGCTTGAATATCAACTAGACTCAAGTCACCCTAATTGAATTCAACAGTGCAAAAAACATATTGAAGTTGATTATTTTCTAATCAGAGACGACCTGAACAGAACAGGATTTTGTTTTCTTTCAAAATAGGAAAAGGGGGCTATACAAACGAGGGAGAGGGAGCTCTTCACAAAGTGCGCCTCGTAGGCACATCCGCCCGTACACTTGGAACATCTCCCATATTTGTGAGGGGAGATGTTCCAAATGGAACGCGCATCTGCGGCAACCCCCGATGTCGCATGACCGGCGACCTCCACTATCAACGGACAACGGGACATGTAACATGTTGTCCCTTTTCAACTCTTTTGAAATTTAACGGAGATATCTAACATAAGGGTTCGCATCTGCCCCCACAAATTTGCCCCCCAAATACGTCCCATACAATTGGAATGTGATGCGTGTCATGAAACACGTGCACTAGGCGAGACGCGTGCGAAGTCAAGTTGACGCCGTTTCCCGCAGCCCCGTTAATGAAACATGCGCCTAAAGGGTTTCTTCTCCATTCACTTTGAACCGAAACCCTGAAACCCTTGGCGCCTCCATTCTTCTCCATCCATCCATCGGTCGAGTTCCACCGGCCGACGACCATACCGGCAGGAGGTAAGTAATCTGTATTGTAAGTTTTTCTCATTTCTTTTTTTTTTTTCTCATTCGTTTTCTAATATTCACAGATCTGAACCTACCGGAGTGGGAGCCCCCTGACGCCGCTTTACACCCCCTCCGGTGACCCACCGGTCGACGCCGACAACCATACCGGCAGGAGGTAAGTTTTCTCATTTCTTATCTTTTTTTTTCTCAGATCTGAAATCCGAGACTGTATAACATTCTCAGTTTGATATTAATGCGATTTTTGAATTAAATATGATGATTTAAATGAAGCATGTGGTTTTTGTTCATTTTCTAACATTCTCAGTTTGATATTAATGTGATTTTTGAATTGAATATGACGATTTAAACGAAGCATGTGGTTTGATTATGGAAAAGATTTTGGTTTGTATTATATTAAACTTTAACAAAATTCTTTTAATTCAGAATCAAGGTTTTGGAGAAAATATTCAATCTATTACAGATGGAAGTGGTCCACGAAGCACCATTCCTTATCTTTGGAATTGGCAACAAGTTCACAACATGCCATCACCTATGCAGCACCACATTGGCTCATGTTTTACCATTCTAGCTCTTTTGTAAACAATCTTCCCATACAAGTAACTTTGTGTATGGATTTCTTTTTTAATACTTTGTAAAATCATATTGTTTTATAATTGGAAATTGTTTGTATAGGTAGAGGTACGTGGAAATGTGTCTAGCCAAACCATCTCTACTGGATCTCATATGAGCCAGGTGAAATTTTAATTGTTTATTTCTGAAAATGTATTTTTTTTTGCATAATTAAAAAACAATAACTATCATGTGTAAATGTAGGAATCATCATGGATATGGATCGGACCATGTCAAGACCAACAGCCGGAAAAGTGGAGTTATCATTTGCTGTTTTTTTTTCACACAGTACATTTTTTCTGTTTTGATGTTCTATCAATCTCTTTATTTGTGAAGTCTCTCTAATTTTCTATTAAGAGCTATTCTAGCAGTTTGGCTGAAGCACTCTAATGAAAAATGTTTGATGAACATAGATAAGAATGTCTATCTCTCGATCCACCAGGCTGCATCAAGGACTAAAGGAGGTTCAAGTGGTTCACCTGTCATTGATTGGCAAGGAAGAGCAGTAGCATTGAATGCTGTCAGCAAATCATCAAGTGCTTCTGGATGCCCAAGCCTTTCAAGTGGTTCACCTTTCAATGCCTTAGGCCATGTAACTAGACTTTATTTCGGATAATATCTAAATTTGCTTCTAGGTGCCTACTAAATACTAATAAATCGGAGTGATAAGGGAAGTTTGAACCGGAAGGCAGATGGCAGAAAGAGATTGGATTTCAAACCAAGAAATTCTTATTCAAAGAGACGAAGATAAAAGGGCAAGAAGCTGTTAAAGTAAGGGAAGAGAAGATAGTGATGATTTACCTAGTGGGAAAAGTGACAACATGATTCAAAGGATTTCTAGACGTGGCGACGGATCAGTGAAGATACAAAACTGGAGGGACTTGCAGGTTGCAGCATATGCCTTTTTTATGATTATTTATTTATTTTGCTGTATGTTCATTGCATCAATTTTGCTTGCACTATAAAGTCCATGGATAACAAACCATCATCAAAGTTCCAAAATATAATTCTCAAATCAGATGGACGAAAATTATCTTTAAGTCTTAACCTTTTGATTTTCTTAGCATCTCAATTTCAGAGATGGAACTCTTTTGACCCTTTAACAATGGATATGTCACATCATGTAAGCCCAGTTTGATGTGCCAGATCCATGGTTCTCAATTACCCATATTCAATTCCTATGCAACTTACATCCACCAAATAATTTTGATCAATGCTTTTATCAAAATAAATGATCGTATGATTCAGGTGGTGTGCATCAGTGCATCACCATGCATCCAATTCATAATAAATCAATGCCTTCATCATGGTGTGTATCACCATGTACCCACTTCATAATAAATCAACAGAATTTGCGGTCACCATATACCCAACTAATCTAGAACGAAAAGTAACATGGTCTAATGGTGAGGCTCATTCTCTATATCTTTTTGGAGATTGGTGCTATGCTAGTTCAACATGATCAGTCTGAAAATACAGCCTTGGTTTTCTCACAGCCTTAGTCGATGATCAAAGTTTCATTCATATATAGTATACTGGTTTAGGAATCTTCATTATGAACTTGTAAGGTGCATCGAACCCATGATACCAAAAGTGGTAGGTACCCAGTTGGCGTTTTGATCATTCAATCTGCAACATATTCAATCCTACCCCTACAGAGGAATATTACACAGTTCAAAATATTACAAGAACCTATACCTAAATACTAAGTACACCTAAATACTAGTTCTTATACATGTACAAGACAAATATAAACACATTTGAAAAACTTATTGTCAAAATCTGCATAGCCTTTAATCCTCCGGTAAATAAGTGCCGAGAAGCCTTCAAAGCATCCAACCCTTCAACAACTAATTTCTCTAGCTTTTCAATACAACTTTCCAGATGCACTACATTGTTACTTGTTGAGGTGGCTTCATCTAAAGTATTTATAGGAACTGCCCATTCAAAAAAATTGCAAGACTTCATATTGGAGTTCCGAGTCTCCTCATCGGTATCATTTACCTACATACATTTAGACACAAGTCAATACATCTAATATAACTACACCCGTCATCTTTCACACAATGAAATCAAAATACTACTTATCAATTTGCTAGAGCAAGTGTAAAACAATCTTTGAGGATTAGCAGGTGTATCGGACACTCGAATTATGCATTTTTTTCCACATTTGCAGTATCTGGCATTATATTTCAGGTACTTATAACACCTAATTTCGGATGTGGATTGAGAACTCATTCCTACATTTATATACACAAGAGTCAAATTTTAAAATAAAATTCACTTCTAAAATATAAATTCTCAAAATATTCCAAAACATTTGGCATACATATGGATTGAGAACTCTCTCTTTGCACCTGCTTCAAACATTTGCCATGCCATGTGGTAAATTCTCAAAATATTACCAACTGCTACCATATCAGTTGGTGCAATTACGGGTGTTAATTTGACCAAATTTGGTCTAATCGGACTCAGTCCAATAAGAGCCCATTATAGATGGATCAGGTCAAATCCAATCCAATAAATACTTGAACCAATCCAATTCAATGCCTAGACTGTTCAATCTATTCAAATTGATTTAAATTTAGATTGGTTCCAACCAAACTTGGTCCATTGACTCACCTGTATTCTTATCTTCTGTCAATGGACCATATATTGATTTAATCCAATTTAATCCAATATGAATTCATTACCGATGGACCAGGTCCAATCCAATCCAATAAGCACTTTGGACCATTAAATCTGAACTGGTGCAATTCAATATGTCTTATTGGTCCATCTAAAACCGGTCTATTGACACCGTAGCCGCAAACATTTGTAAACTATTTCATATTAATTCATTGGCCAAAATCGCTTTACCAAGGTCGTGAAAATTGCTAACAAGTACAAAAAGAAAAAAAAAAAGAGATTCTTTATAAACTTTTGGTTTATAATTAAACAAATGAAAAGCGTATGGATCTCTCAAATGAAAATAATAATCTCTTCAACCCTAAAAAGGGCCGGGGAGATGGGAATTAAGGAATTCATTTCGATCTGTTTTTGACAACCATCCCTGTACCGGTACTACTTCCAACCGCTAATTTAGGGCTCGTAACTGGATTTATTTAATTTTAACCTAAGTTGAACAGTCAAGGAATTAAAATAAAACTTTTTAATGGAACCATACACGACTTCACCTATTATTGTTCATGTTTTTCATTTTTTTAATATAAAAATTGAAGTTTGTTTCCAGTACTTGGCAAAAAGATTTTTGACTGAAATTTTCCATGAATAAATTAAGGGCGGGGAGATGTATACGGGGCTTATATTGCACAATTGCCAGTAATAAACTTTCTAGCTAGATTAAAAAAAAGCAAAGAATAAAAACTCTTAGTTGATAGAAAGAAAGAAAGAAAAAAAAAAAAACAGAAGTTGATCCAAGCAGTCAAGCACTAAGGCGCATATATACAAGATTTTCTTTTGCATCGAACAAAACTTTGCTTACAAAACTGTGTAAATGGAGGAATAAAAAAATTGCAAGGAAAAAGAAATGGAAATCTCATGCTCAAACTTATCAATAGTCTGTCCCATAGATGATTAGATCGACTCTGGTTGATTCCTGATCAACAAAAACTGACAAGAAGAGGGGAGCCAACAATCTGGCGGGAGGCAAGAAGAGTAGGAATTCCAGGAAGCCTCTGCTAGAGTTAGAAGTAGGTATAGGAATATGAGAAGAGAGAAGGCAAAGCTAAGCCATACTTGATGATCAGAGAGCTCCATCCCTATCCCCAAGTTAGAGGCCACAAGAAGAAAATTAAAGAGGGAGAAGTTGAATTGAACAAGTATAATTGTGGAATCACTATTATAGGTAGAAGGAGATAAAAGGAAGTTCGGTTCCATTGAATGTAGACCAAATTGGTACCGTCGATTATTCTATATATGTCAGATGCATGAACTTACTTATGTCATCAACGAGGTGGGTCAGTGAGTCTTAAGGGGCCGGGCGTTTCACAACACACAAATGTCTCTCTTTTCATTGGTCTTTGGAATCGCCACCATGTGTGAAAAAATTATATATTGTTGGGAAATTGTCTAAAATTTATCATGAGTTTTCAGCATTTCTCTTAAACTCACCACAACTTTTCAAAACGTCTAAAACTTATCATGTCAGTAAGTTTTCATTTTCCAAAACTCACATTCCGTTAGTGTACCATTAATGTTTCTTAACAGAGATGTCCACGTCAGCATAAACAACAATTTTTATGACCAAATCACCCTTGAATGGCGAGTTAGAGGAAAATGGTCTTTTTCATTTTTCATTTTTCTTTTTTTTTTACATTTTAGTGTTTTGTTACAATTTCTAATGTTTTTTTTTTATAATTTCCGTTTTTTACATTTTCTATTTTTTATCTACAACTTATAAAATTTCCTATATTTTTTTTGTTATTTATTTGCAATTTCTGTGTTTTTCTATAATTTTTGTTGTTTTTCTACAATTTTTATTTTCTGATTTTGTTTTTCAATTTCTATAGTTTCTATAATTTTTTATTTTGTGTGCAATTTTATAAATTTTTATATTTTTTTGCAATTTTTTTGTTTTTATGTATTTTATATTTGAAAACATTATTTGAACTTTTCCTTTTTTTCATATCTAAATATTAAAATATATGTATATATTTTATATATGTTTATATTTTTCTATGAAGGTCAAAATGGTAATATATTAACAGCCGTTGGTCTCTTTAACATCAAGTTAGTGACATGGTGAGTTTTAGACATTTTAAAAAGTTGTGGTGAGTTTTGAGAGAAATGCTGAAAACTCATGGTGAGTTTTTGACAATTTCCCTATATTATTTAACTGATTTCAAATCAGCCCCCCACAAGATTACCCCCACAATGTCCCACGGTACATCCCTGTCGTGTATTGGGAACATCTCCTGATGATAACTGATGAGGGCGGATTTGGCCCTCCAATGATCTTGTGACACCTGGCACCTCATGCCAACTAAGTGCAACCCCTTGACAACTAGACAGCTTGAGCTCGCCACAGGCAACTCGCCACTAGGCATTTCGCCATCTTGTAGCCTGGCAACTCAGAACAACTAGGTGACACCCGGGACCACTTTGGCAACAACTTGCCTTTGTTAAGATGATGGTGTCCCACAAGCACGACCTGGCACAGGCGCGAACTGGCAGCCTGGCCTTGACACGAGCTGGCAGCCTAGCCTTGGAACTAGCTGGCAGCCTGGCCTTGACATGAACTTGCAGCCTGGCCTTGACACGAGCTGACAGCCTGGCCTTGACACGAGCTGGTAGGCTAGCCTTGGCACGAGAAGGCAACCTGACCCTGGCGCGACCTGGCCCTGGCCCGACCTGGCGGCCTAGCACAGGCACGAGCTGGCAGCCTGGCCTTGGCACGAGCTGGCAGCTTGACCCTGGCGCAACCTGTCCCTGGCACGACCTGACGGCCTGGCCCAGGCACTGACCTGGCGGCCTGACACAGGCGCCAACCTGACAACCTCGGGGAGCTCACCATCGTACCCCGCATTTTACGGGATTGTGACTTGTAACGGCTATATTAGTTCACCAACTCCCCGATTCTGACGAGAAGGGACAGTTTACCGTTTGATGGCATTTCACCCACCTAACACGCAAGCCAGTCCCATCACAGTTGGGATCCAGGAACTGCTCCACCTAACCCCTGAGGACTCCAGTATATAAACACCTCACCCCTAGGGGCGAAGGTATGATGCGAAAAGGGGTGGGTAACATCTACTCTCTAGCTCTCTCATTCTCTTATCATCTTCAAGCTCTCTACTACTATACTGCACTAACTTAGCCATCGGAGTGACCTCACCGGGTAAACACCCCCGGGTTCTCTGATTTAGTTATTGCAGGTCCCTCAGCTCCCGCCGCTTACAAAGATGAGCAGATCATCGCCAGCAGGGAGTAGCCAGTTCAGTTCCCGTCGTTACTGGCAGCCAGATCACCTCTTGCCGGTAGCAGTCGGGTTGCACTACAATAGGGAGCTCGTCATTAAGGTAGCTCACCTCTAGGCAGTTCATCAAGGTAACTCACCTCCAGGCAGCTCATCAAGGTAGCTCACCTCCAAGCAGCTCATCAGGGTAGCTCACCTCCTAGCAGCTAATCAAGGTAGTTCACCACCAGGCAGTTCACCACCAGGGAGCTCCACTTCAGCCTCTGAGTCACAGGCCACTTGGGAGCTGACGAGATGACGAGGTACTTAGCCAAAAATTTGACACATCACGAAAAAAAATGATATGTGACCGGAAACAGTTACATCAATAACATCACTATTTTTGGTATTATCATCGGGAGATGTTTCCAATACATGGCAGGGATGTGCTGTGGGACGTTCTGGGGGTAATCTTGTTGCGACTGATTTGATCTCTAGCTCTATTTGAAAAAACAAACTGCTTTTGTTTTAAAAAAAATACATGTTTTTGGAATCAACAAAATGTTGATTTTTAAAACAAAAACAAAATTTTCTAATATAAAAATTATATAATCTATGGAATGTGAGGTTGAATAATTAAATAAAAATATGTTTTTGAAACCAAACTTAAGAACATATTTCTTTAAGTTTCAGTTTTGAAAATAAAAAATGCATACACAATCATTAACATGTTTCTTGTAATTTTATTTTAAGAAATAATCTATTTTCAAATAAGATGATTTTGATTTAATTTTATAACTGGTAACAAGAAAAACAATTCTGGTTATAGAGCACCTTTTTAAATCACAAAAGGTTAAAATCTATGTAAAGTCTTGTTGGGTGTGCATTGTGCAGTAAAAGACATGGAGCAATGATATTTTTATTCTTTGCGTCTGATTAAACGTCAAAGTGCATCCGTTAAATATAAAAATATAGGTTATGAAGTGTGAATAGAAATGGCAACGGGGTGGGGATTACATTTCCCATTCCCGGCCCCAACCCCCAAATCACCCCATCCCTGTCGGGGAAAGGAATCCTCTTCCATCCCCATCCCCGACGGGGATGAATTTCTCGTCAAAGACCTGAATCCCTGAGGGTTGAGATCGGTAATGAGAGTTTGAGAGACTGAGACTTAGAGAGAGAAAGAGAGAGAGGACCATTGCGAGTTGAGGTTGGCGACGAGAGAGAGAGAGTCCGACAAGCGATGACAATGATAGTCGGCGACGATAGACGAAGGAAGATTGAAAAAGAAGAACTGAGCTTTAGTTTTCAGTTCTTTATTCTTCGAGTCTCTTTGTCCTCTATCGAGTGGCAGTCAACAATGATAGATGTCTGACGGGTGAGTGGTGACAGCGACAACTGTCGACGAATCGGCGACAAAGATGAAGAAAGAGAAAGTGAAGAACTAGGATTCAAGCTTTAGAGTTCTCTGTCTGTGAAGACTTCAAGTGTTGAGTGTTTTTTAAGTTTTAATCTTTAAGAAAAATGAATAATATAATATATATATATATATATATATATATATATATATATATATATATATATATATATATATATATATATNAATTTGAACATAGAATTGATGAAGCATCATCCATGATAACTTGGATTTTTAAGAGAAAATAAATACTGAACCGAAAGAAATCACCTTAGCCTCCCAGAAGTAGACATCAGTGTGGCAGAGGGAAGTGTAGAGGATCTTCAGACGAACCTCGTTTGCCTGTGGAGGCGCCACCTCCACTTCTTCGATCACTAGTGGCTTTCCAGCTTCCCATGCAACCGCAGCTGCGATACACAGACACAGGAGAATCATCAAGAGAGATTGTCGAATAAAAACATAAAGTTAAGCAAGCGCAAGAGAGATTAAAATCAGTACTATAATTGATTATTATTTACGTCAAACCCTTCTCATATGTTAAGTATATTCCAGAATAGAGATAAAACCCAATTCAACAAGACGTCATAGAACTCAACATCAATGAAAAAGATTCAACTAAAAGCACAATAGAAAACCCAAATTCCAGTTGATCCAACAAGCAGATAAATCGGTACTGTTCTACATCTTTTCCCTTTAGTTAGCTGAGAAACAAATATAGACCAAAACAAAAGCAGCTTTTGTGGGAACGCGCATCTGCGGCAACTCCCGATGTCGTATGTGCTGTGAATAATAACTTATAACTACGACAGATGTTTCCAATGCATAGATTGTGAATGTGTAGTCGGTGTGAGGCGCTATGTGTTAGGAGCCGATCCCGGTTTCTATCGTATGACCCGGCGAATTCCACTAACAACGGGACACATTGTCCCTTTTAACTTTTCGGAAATTTAATGGAGATATTTAACAACTGGCGGATTTAGCGCGCCCCTTTCAGCTAGGGCTGTAATCAGTCGGACTGGGATCGGAACTAATGTCATCTAAAACAAAAACGAATAGAACTTATCCCATTTTACGCAAAAAGGACATGATATTATTATATATACCAGGGTGGATTCATATACACGGGATTTATTAAGAGAAAGCTAGATAATAGAAAGAATCGTATAATAAAATATTCTTTATAATTTTATAGATTTATTAAAATCCATTCAATAGTTAATATTTTACTAAAATATCACTTATAATTTGTAATAGATTTAATCAATCTTTCATTAGATGACAATGGTAAATGACAGTGTAGATCCTAATGTTCATTTAAATAAATTTAATCAAAAGAAAATAAAAATAAAAATATCATTTTTACCCTTAATAAGACACAGGCAACTAATCTATTGGCTATATTTGGTCAATTTTTTATACTAAAAAGTGTTTAGTATATTTTTAGAATAAAAAATCATGGGCCTAATGGCAAAACAAACACTCGTTAATGAAAGGTTGATTAAGTAAATAAGTTGTAAAATATATGGGATGTTTTAGTAAAATGAAAACTATATAAACTATACGGTGTGTAGAATGGCAATGGGGCGGGGATCATATTCCCCATCCCCGACCCCAATTCTGAAATTAACCCCATCCCCAATCCCCGACGGGAATGGGTTCCCCATGGGGACCCGAATCCCCAAAATGTTTTCAGATAATAATATTTTTTAAAATAAATTTATTTAAAATAAATAAAATTATAAATTATAAATAATGTTTTAAATATGTTTTGATATATATATATATATATAATATAAATAATATAATAGTATATTTAATATAATCGGGGTCGGGGCAAGGCGGGGACCGCATACACCATCCCCGTTCCTGAACCCAATCGGGGATTCAGGGATAGCCCCATCCCCGACCCGACCCACCAAAGTACCCCCATACTCGACCCCGTTGGGTCGGGGAGCCCGGATACCCGTCGATGATGGGTAAAATTGCCACTACACTTTATGATAGATTGAAATTTAGTTTTAACATACAGCCTAATCATGGCAGTTAAAAATGAGCAAGGATCAGCAGGCTGTGGAACCAATGATAAATATATGGGGCCTGCATATTTTACAGTGGGGCCCATAAATTTATTACTGGCGTGGAACCTTGTAATTGGATCCACAGCTCACTGAACAGTAAAGCGTTCAGCTAATACGAATTCGTTAAAATCAGTGACTAGGTTAGGGCCATTGAGCGCATGGTTTAGCCGTTGTGATAATCGTCACTGTTTTTAACCGATCGACGGCCATTCAACTGGCGATTAGGTCATCATCAAATTCAAAGCAGTTGTTTTGGTTAATGAGAGTTGGGGCATCCCATACGGTTAAAAAAAGTTCGACCCATTACCCTGAAGTGAAAAACAATTCAACCAGCTCCGAACAGGGATTTAAACACTGAAAAATCCGAACTCCGTATACAGAGAGGAGTAGTGGAACCGCAACCGGGATGTCGGGATGACCGACCAGGTACTTGATTAGTATAGAATTGAAACTGTTACGTACGATTAACTGTCTACCATAAATGGAGATTGAAGCTAACAAGTCTATAAGTATTAAGTAGAAGCTTGGTTACAGGCACATGCATGTGAGGATGGATGGCTCATGGGTCATGGCTTGGAGAGATGAATAACAGTGAATACCCGGATCTATCAAATCTAGGTTGTGGTGTGTGAGTGTGTCTCCTCAACCCTGCTAACAGAAGTCAAGAGGGGTTGTAGTTGTAGACAACCAGACCCTACACATACACTAGTGCCCACATGCACAAACCGCACATATATAGCAAGCATTCATTCATTCTTAGCTTGTCGCCCCCCATTGCTGGTACTCTGTACTCTGTACTCTGTACTCCATTGTTGTTTAGGATGTATGGATGATCGACTTTGTTCTCACGCGCATACACAAATTTTGGAAACATTGGATTTTGATTCCCTGGGGACATGCATGTTTTTTGCTTCCTGCAAGAGAAAAACAGAGACACTGATCTCTCTTTATCCTTTTTTTTTTTTTTCCTTCACAGTTCACACAGTTCTAATAAAAAAGAAAGGAAGAAAGAAAAGAGAAGGGACCAAATATATATAATAGACACCACCTTCGCATTCAAAAAAATCATCAAACCCCGGAGAATTTCGGGGGTCAAATTGAAACAAGACGTACGTCTCTTTTTTGTCTGCGGCTTTTTTTTTTTTTTATCATGTCATTAAATCGGCATAGCCAACCAAACTGACCGAAAATTTAGCGATCGAGGTAATTTGGCGCGCTAATTCTTTCAAAAACCAATGCTTCAGAGCTTCGCTTCTCTGTCAAAATTAAAGTTGTTTTCCAGGTTTGTGTTTCCATTTGAATCATGCTTACTTTACTAGGAAAAGGTAGGTTGAATGAGATCAACTTGATTGAGATAATTAGTGTTTAAGAATGAGAAGTATAGATAGATAAGAAGAAAGAAAAATTAATCAACTGTTTCTAGACTAGGATTACCCCGTTGTATCATTCCAGTAAGGGTGTCAATGGATCGGTTTTGGATTGGACCCTGTTTGGTACAAAATCAATTTGGATGGATTGAACGGATCAACAAGACATACTGGAGTGGATCAATCCGGTCCAAAATATTTATCAGATTGGACTGGATCTGGTCCATCCGTAACAAATTTATATTGGATTGAGTTGGATTAATTCAATATCTGATCCATTGGTATAGGATAAGAATATATGTGTCAATGAACCGGGTTTGGGTTGAAATCAATTTAAATCAAAATGAATATGAACAGATTGGACAGTCCAGACATTGAATTGGACCGATCCCAATTGATCCAAACCATTCATTGGATTGGATTGGACCTGGTCCATTTATAATGGATTCACATTGGATTGGATCAGATTGGACCAAATCCAGTCCAATTTGCACCCCTACACTCCAGGATAGAAAATGCCCAAATGTTTTACGGTTTTTGACAGTAGGAGTAGGATCATGTTTATATGTTGGTGGTACAGTCCTAGCTAGAAATTAAATTAATTAATGAGCCTTCCGTTCATTCACTACTGGCCACCAATTGATCTGTGTTCTGAAAATAAGGCTGCATTTATTTGCAATGCAAATGTAAATATGTACACTATATATTTATGCATTTTTCGGTTCATGAATGCAAATACGGTTCACATTTTAAATCTTTTTTGCATTCATCCTGTTTGTTTGAAATCGGTGCAAAGGTTTGGGCCCATCATTAAATGCTCCAACTATCTTATACTCCAAATTCTTCAACTTTGGTCAAAAAATTAATTATCAAATGAACAAAAAATTATATCTAAAAAATAGGTACAGTAATGCTCTCTTTTTAAAGTACAAATGTATCAGAAAATGTATTTTTGTTCTAATAATCATTACTTTTTTATGTTTTAAGTAAACACAAACCGAGATATATAAATACCCCAGTTCAACGTTTGTATCACAAACAAACGGAGCCTAAATAAAATTAACAAGTGCCCCCCCAAGGCCCCAACAGTTTTACTATCATGAGGTGAGACGGACAACCTGCAGTATATATGCTCTTAATTAGTAGGAGGACGCCATAGAAAAGACTGAACTCGCAATTAGGTATCCCCGGCCCAAATCACTTTTGGAGTGGGGGAACAGCCGAACAGAGACAGAGAGGCATGCAAGTACTCTACCTCTAGTACGACATGCAGGAAGGAAATGGAATATTAGATGAGAATTGAAGGGCAAAGGAAATTAAAATAAACAAGTTCTTTCGCAACACCCATAGCATTATTTCAGATAGATTGTCTATCTATTCTATGCTCAGGCTGCTCGATCGAGAATGCATTTTGGAGCTCCATATCTTTTTCTTTTTTATTTTATTGGATGACCATACTTCTACTGCCATTGCTTCTATTTTTACCTGTGGTGATATAGGACTGCTGGCTGTTATTAACTGTCTAATTTAAATTCAAGTGTCTGTCCACTACTCCATATACATAAGCTAATTAAGCCAATTCTTTGAATCGGTTTTGGATTGGATTGGTCCAATTGAACCAATATATGATCCACTGATAGAAGATAAGAATACAGGTATCAATGGACCAAGAGGCTTGAATTGGAACCAATCTCCGATCCAAAATGGTCCAATATACTCATCGGATTGGATTGGATCTGAGTCCATCTGTAATGGACTCACCGGGTTATATTGGACCACGTCCGCTCCAATTTATGGAAATTTCAAGTGTGAATTCCGGCCGATCATCTGCTTTTAATTAAGTTTTGAACAAGGAGGGAGGGGCATTCACGTTCATGGAGGGCCCCTTGTGATGTAAATATTGGGCAGTGTGGATGGGATAGCATAACATACATGTGGACCTTTTTTGAATTTTATGATCCCTTCTACTGTGGATGTGCCACTTGTAGGAACCATGTCCAATACCATATAATGTAGCTGTACTCGACAAATGGTTGACAAGGTCACTCACATTTGTCCAGTTGCATGTTCTTGTTTTGAAAAGAAAGCTACATAGAAAAAGAAAGCGGTGTTCATGCTTTAGAGGATTTCATCCTCTAGGGCATCTTTCAGCTTTGTTGGCAAGATAATTACTTTATCCTTCATAAACTCCAAAATTATTCAGAAAAAAAAAAAGATATTTATTTGATAGCTTATACAATTAGGTATCAGTTAACTCACCCAAAAGCCAATCCTTCTAATTAAGGCCATACAGTAGTACTCATGGCCCATGGGTGTAAATTTCCACTGGTGTTATAAGCTTTGTTTGCGATCTCTGAAAGAAAGAATCATTACATATCTGATTTTCATTAAGCTTAATTTCAGAGCATAAATTCATTATAAATTAAGGAAAACAAAATTGAATTCATGTTTACAAAATATTAGTTTCATGCATTAATATCCCACAATGAGAAAAATCAAAATTTTATTCCAGGCAGCTTCCTAAAACCCAGTTGATCTTTTTCTTTCTTATTATACTGAACATGATCCCAATTCAGTGAACTAACAACAACAATAACAATAGTAATAAATGATGGGTTTAGAAAATAAATAATCTTTTAAGACTGTGTTTGATTTACGGGAATAAGGGTTTAAAATCAGAATTGAATTTGATTGGGTAGAATTGGAATTTCATTCTCATTCATAGAATGACATTCTCCCCTTTGAGGGAATGGCCATTCCCTCCTGGCCTCTCTCTTCCAAATGAAATTCCATTCCTGTGGATTCTAATTTTCATTCTCATTTCTGTCTAAACCAAACAGACTATAAAAATAGATCATTCCGACATCGATTCCAATTCTAAAAGATTTTAATTCCGATTCCAATGCGAATCAAGCGGACCCTAAATTATTCTCCTTTATTCAACAGCTTCAGTATCTTTTCCATGCATGCATTCTCAAGCACGCATGCATGTTGGTTTCAATGATAATTTATTTAATCCACGCCGAGTGCTCAATTGCTCATATATGGTCTTTTCCTCAAGCTCAACGGGGTATTGCCATTTTTAAAGATAAAAAAAAAAGAACCGAATGAAAGAATTGCTTACAATGATGAACACTTTGACCTTATTCCCTCAGGGTCCCACTGCAGAAATAATTTATTAAAGTGAACATATAATCTATATAGATAGATGATTCCAGATATTTGAGGAACAGGGTATATATATATATATATATATATATGTGAAAAAAAAAGGTTAAATTAAACTTGGAGAGCTGGAGATGAGAAACTAAACCGGATAACACGAACTAGGTTTGGATGGTTGATCCCCTTATTCCATCCAAGCCCCCCTCTCCCGTACGGTCGTTGCTGAAACGGCAACCACTCATATAGAACTAGAAGGCACATTAATTAAAGTTCTTCCCTGCAGGGTCAGTGGATCCATTGCATTGCTTCGGCCTGTGCAGTGCACACATGGGCTGTTTGGTGCTGGCCTATTTTTGTTGACTTTTCTAAACAACAAGGACAGGTGAAGAAATCTCCATCACTTTCAGAAATTACATTAGATTGATATTAGAAGCTCAATAAAACCATCGTTGTGAGTTTTCATTTGTAATTGTTCAAACACTGCATTACATTGATTAAAATTATGCACAAATTAGAACTGAAACACTTGAGTTGAGACCTAAAAGCAATCCAAAGAAGCTCACTCCCCCATGTTAATTAAGTAGCTAGCCAGGCCAGCATGTGATTGTGATTGTGATGTGCGAGACCTGAGGCCTAATTCTAATTGCAGAATAAGATTGCACCACGTTGAATCCAAATGCACGCCGTGAATTAATACGGCAGTTTATAAGGTCTAGAAAATTGACCAATTAGGAGCCCTAGTCAGTAGGGCACTAAGCTAGCTAGCTAGCTTGGACCAAAGCTAAGATATGGAAACGCTATGACCATGGAATATTTAGTCCTAACTATATTGCCTGATTGAGAGGAAATATTAATAATCAAACAACTACAACTACAGTAACAGATGAAGTGATCCACTTGTCAATTCCATCTCTCATTTTATTTAATTACACATGCATCTCTAAAAGCTCTCTATTTGATATTTAGAGGATAAGAATTGGGTTAGGTTGTATTAGAAGAGATATATAAATAAAATTAAGCAAACCAAATGAAACAGCACACGTGATCTCCACTGATGATGAAAATTAAGTTAATACAATCTTCTCTCATAAGTCGTACCAATATGTCATCTAATAAAAATGCAACCCTTTGTTCCAAAAGAATTAATTAATAACACAGTAAAAACCAAAAAAAAAACAAAAAAACACCAAATTTTGTCAATCGAATGCAAGCGCATTTTTATGTAAGGGTGGATAATATTCAAAAAGATAAAAAGAGAGGTCCATTAGATATGACTTACGAGCAACTCACTAATTAATTAAACAAATTAAATAGAGCTTTGGCATTTATGAAGAAACAAGCAGCTAGGTTGTCTTAATATATGGCAGTGACTGTATAATGTCTGTAAGGCAAGGGATGCATCGGTTTGCGTCCTTTTAATTGTTTTCTCTTCTCTCATTATATATATGCATGGGTGGTGTGGTGTGGGGACTAAGCCTAAGAGGAGATAGATGAGAGCCACCACCATATGTTTATGCGGTTGAGAGGGAAAAGATGCATCATATATATATATATATATATATATATATATATATAGCTAGGTGGTCGTGTCACATTATTTGTCATAGAGGGAGTTGCTAGAACATCACTCTCTGGGTTTGGGATGCACCCATCAACGCTGTTTACGTTGTGAACATTTTACAGGTAGGTATCGGTGATTGGTGGATGTGGGTCACCTTCTCTCCCCTCTACCCGGACAACTTCTTTCATTGTCCTTTTATTTTCCTCATTCCATCGAAGGCGCAGAGAGAGAGGCTTTTGTGTAAGCTGTGTCGGTGACATGTGGATAATAGAAAAAAAAATGGATAATAATAATAATATACAGAAGCAGTAGTGGAAGATAAAAAATAAAAGAAAATATATCTGATTGCGTGGTCGCAACAATATGTTTACAGAGATGCAAATCAAGCGGCAGATTGAATTGTTAGGGAAGCATTTTCGGCTGATAATGAATGTATTTCATTTAATTTGCTTCTGTGATTCCTGGGGTCGTGCTACTCCCTCTTATCTTGTGTAGCGTTTTATATATATATATATATAATTGAATACCGAGTTTGGATAAGATGTGGTACTGGTAGCATATCGATCAAAAGCAAAGCTATGGAGCTGCTTTGTTGTAATAGCTAGCGATCCCACCACACCACCACGTATTTATGTTATAAGGCTGGGGAGTGGGTCCAGGGTCCTTACCCCTTGCAGCAGCTCAGCTCTACGAAGATACCGAAGACGACGGTTGGGGGTTGGATGAAAAAGAGAAGAGATGAGTGTAGCAGCAGCTGAGACTGAGAGAAAGTTAGCAAGGTAGCAATCGCTCCTTGTCTGAATGAAAGAAAACCTGCACTCTGCACAGACAGTGTGTCCTTTCCGGGCCCAGCCCAGCGACCCCTCGCTTTAGTTGGATTTGGGCAAGTCTCCAATTGCCACTAATCAACGGCGGAGTTCACTTTGAAGCCTCCTATAGGTCATAAAGAGTGGGCCCATCAGAGGGAACAAAGCCCACATGGGGAGAACGTGGCTTATGCCAGGAGATGGGAATCTCCCAATCTTGGTACGCCTCTCCTCCGCTTTCACCTTTTCTTTTTGCCAGTTTGAATTTAGAGAGTGCAGCTACATGTTACCAGGGGAAAAAGCTGGCAGCTGCTCGTTACATGTCAGCAGGGGCCAGGAAGGATATGGATATATATCGCTTGCTTTTCTTTCTTTTTCTTTGGGGTGTAAATTTCCGCCGGGGTTTGCGGTTTGTAAAGACTAAAGACTCTTTGAGTCTTGGGGTCTTAATACAAAAAAGCCCAAGGCATGTATGTGCACTTTTGCTCTCATTTTCATGCAATTGGAATTGGACTTTAAATCAAGAATACATATTAATTTTTTTCCACCACCAAACTCTACATTGGATGATTGGATGGAGGCCAAATTTAAACACACGAGTAATTGAATAGTTTTAACGGCCTTGTATTAAGTATTTAACTACAGCCTAGAGGCAATATTTATTACATCGATCAAATGTTTGTATGAATTGGTTAAGCTTCATAAAGCCAAAGAGGCGAGATAAAGGAAAAGAAATTAAAACGATCGAACAGGTAATGGGCAGGCAACACCGGCAGCAATATCGCCCACTCCAATTATTCTTTCTTAGTTGCCTATGACCTATTTTATTTCATTATTTATATAATATAGTCAAATTGTTAAAAATAGATCAGTTGACCCGGGCTATTTAACTCTTGAAATGGGTTCAAGTTTCAAAATCTGTAATTGGGTGTCGGTGGTTGTAAGATGTGGTAACTGGTTCGAAGCAAGCCAGAAGAGAGAAATGTAGGTAGGTACCGACCGTAGTTTTTGAAAAATGACTATGAGTGGGACTCGGCCCAAGTACAGACAACTACAAGAGATAATGAAAATCAACTCTTTCTTTTGTTTTAGAAATTCGAAAAAAAAAAAGAGTCAAAATAGTAATAATGCTTGTTTGTTGTACTTGTCACAGTCACACACATTCACCATTATTCTTCTCACTTACCCTGTTGCTGTGTAATAAACTAATAATAGAAGAGAAGAATCAAAATTTTCTTTTTACCTGGATAAAAAGTCATGAGGGAAGTTGGGCTTGCTTAACGGTCCAAACTACCGAATGGGATCCCGTAAAACCAGCAATCAAGAGGGGAGTATACGTAGGTCCCATAGCTATAGTCCAATCACGCCCGTTTGCTCGGCTTTTTGCCCTATATAAGAGATCCCCTTCCCCATCTTTCTCACCTCTCAACCCTCTCCCTCTCCCAAGTCCCACCCTAATCTATTTCTCTGTAGGGCGTAGACTGTAGTTCCCCGATCCCCTTCCACCCCCCGCCGTTCCCTCCAAAGTCTAAATCCGAAGAGAGGGTACTGGAACAAGAAAATGGCGAGTCCATTACTCCCACTTCTGGTCCTCTTTGCAGCAGCATTACTTGTAGCTCCAACCCTCATTAACTCCTCAGCAGTTCAAGACCCCGAATTGGTGGTGAAAGAGGTTGAGAGGTAAGCAAGCTATGTACATTCAGTTCTCGACTTCTCTGGCTTCAAAGTTCAAATTAAAGTTGATGATGACAAAGCTATGACTATTATATACATATATACTCTCGTTAGTATGGTATTATATAAAGCTCTGGTAGAGTTGACAATTAAAAGTGTAGGAATATATGGAGTCGACCGACGAGGCTGAAGCTAATAATATATATATATATATATAATATGTGTGTGTATTAATTCCATCCATGTAAATATATGTATATGGCAGGAGCATCAACACCACTAGAAGAAATTTGGGCTTCCTCTCTTGCGGAACAGGAAACCCCATCGACGATTGCTGGCGGTGCGACCCCAATTGGGAGAAGAATCGTCAAAGGCTAGCCGATTGTGCAATTGGGTTCGGGAAGCAGGCCATTGGTGGAAGGGATGGCCGCATCTATGTCGTCACTGACTCCGGCGACGACGACCCCGTGAACCCAAAGCCGGGGACCCTCCGGTACGCCGTGATCCAAGATGAGCCATTGTGGATCATCTTCGCACGCGACATGGTGATTCAGCTCAAGGAAGAGCTACTAATGAACTCGTTCAAGACCATCGACGGCAGGGGTGCCAGCGTTCACATTGCCGGTGGGCCATGCATTACCATACAGTACGTGAACAACATTATCATACACGGCCTCAACATCCATGACTGCAAGCAGGGCGGGAATGCCAATGTGAGAGACTCCCCGGAGCACTATGGGTGGAGGACCATCTCCGATGGTGATGGAATCTCCATATTTGGGGGTAGCCATGTGTGGGTGGATCACTGCTCTCTCTCCAACTGCCATGATGGACTCATCGATGCCATCCACGGATCAACTGCTATCACCATTTCTAACAATTACATGACCCACCATGACAAAGTGATGCTCTTGGGCCACAGTGACACCTACACCCAAGACAAGAACATGCAAGTCACTATTGCCTTCAACCACTTTGGAGAAGGGCTGGTGCAAAGGATGCCAAGGTATTTTTCTTTCCTTTTTAATTGATGAATTCAACAATCAATTAATAGACAATAGCTAGAGCTAGCTAGCTACCTACCTGTTGCCTGTTGGAGGGATGGATTATTGATGTCTTTTGGTGGCATTAATTAAATTGCAGGTGTAGACATGGATACTTCCATGTGGTGAACAATGACTACACCCACTGGGAGATGTACGCCATTGGAGGGAGTGCTTCACCGACCATCAACAGCCAAGGGAATAGATTTGTGGCACCGGATGATAGATTCAGCAAAGAAGTGACCAAACATGAGGATGCACCAGAGAGTGAATGGAAGAACTGGAATTGGAGGTCTGAAGGAGACCTAATGATGAATGGTGCCTTCTTCACGCCATCTGGTGCGGGAGCGTCGTCGAGCTATGCTAAGGCTTCCAGTTTGGGTGCCAGACCATCTTCTCTGGTGGGTTCCATTACGATGTCGGCGGGTGCACTCGGTTGCAAGAAGGGTTCGCGTTGCTGATGATGTGACTTTGAGCGGAGGGAATAGGCGCAAAGGCGCGCGGCATATATATATATAAGGCCCCCCAACCCCAACTCTCTCCTTCTGTTTCTTTCTTTTTATTTACACCTTTAATTCACTGGGGTAGAAATAAGAGTAACAAGCGTCCATAGTGATGATATGAAGAAGGAAACCCAAAAATATACGTATACTATAGTATAGGAGTTCAGATCAGGTGGCGATGTAGGCGTATATATAGTTTCTTTCCCTTTTTTCTTTCTCCTTTTCTTTTCGCGTCTTATAATTACAAGTTTACAACCTCGGCCTGTTGCCCTGATAACCACCTTTTGGGTTCGGTTATTATTTATGAATCCTGGTGGGGTTAGAGGAAAAGGTCCAGAAGTGTTGATAGATTGGATTTTATATGTATTAGCCCTTATGCATCATCTATCTCTCTCTCTCTCATGCTACAGATAAACAAGAGTAATGAAATCTAATAATGCAGCAAGGACAAGAGCTTAACGTCTAATGTACTTTAATTAAAATAGATTTAAGATATTATAGGACCCAGCCTCCTATTTTAATTCTTTTTAACTTCTTTCGAAATGAACAAATGAGAGAAGGATCAAGAGGTCAGCATTGAAAAATGATGAGATCAAGCAAATCTCAGAATCAGAGTGGCTATGCCATTGGCATTTTAACAATGAAGAAAAACCAAAGCCAAAACACAACTCTCTCTCTCTCTCTTTCTTTCTCTCTCACTTGGCCTAGGGTAGTACCGGATGATGATGGGACATGAGAAGTGGGGAAGCACATGCCTTTGATCTCTTTTTATTAATGGGGAGCCATCTTTTTTGGACCAAAATCACAACCTCTTTGACAAAGTTGCTATCAATACACCCCTCAGTTTTCATTTCCTGTGTTGTACACACAATTTTTTTTTAATTAAATAAATCCGCAATTCCCCAACAATGCACGCACGCTCTCAAGCCTCTTCATCTCGTCGCTATAACTAGAGCTGTAAATCGGGTCGGGTCACCCGTGATTCGGTAATATTTTGGACCGGCCTGGCCTGGCACGGTACAACGGCTAACGGGTCGTGCCAGGCCTAGCACAGAAGTCCATACCATGCTGGGCCGGGGGTTCGAGGCCCATGGGCCAGCACGGCACGTGTCGTGCTGCCTGTAGCCCACGTGCCGGCATGGCCCGCCAGGCTCGTAATGGACCGCGCTCAACCCGTTCAGGAATATAGCCGTTGGGCCCCCTCCCAACGGCTATATTCCCCCCACCCCCACCCCCCCCAACAACTATAAATAGCCATATTAGGGGGGTATTTTTTTGTTTTGCTTAATGGGGGTAAAAAAATGACATAAATGCCCCCCAACAACTATATAACAATTAGTTTACGGGCATTTTGAGTAAAGCTATAAGTAACTTTACAATGACCAAAATATCCCTCCCAACAACTAAATAACAGATAGTTTTTTGGATATTTTGGGCAATTGAATTATGTTCAATTCCTATAAATAGCCCTATCCTCCACCATTCTCATCACACCAATTCAACAACTCTCTTAATTCTCTCTCCCTCCCTCTCTCATACATTCTCAATTATCTGCAATCTGAGAAATTCTGATTAGCTGATTGCTTGATTCTACGTTCTCCAATTCTCAAGTCTCAACTTTATCGAAATTTCGACTTTCAACAAGAAGAATGCTTGCTCAACCAGCTCAAGTATCTCAATTCGGGAGGTTTGGATGTTGAAAGGCTTCAACTGCTGAAATCAAATTGGGATTTTGAACCGGAAATCCGGGTAAGTCAAATTAGATTAATTTTTATCTTTTTAGAATTAAAAAAAAATGGTCGGCCCTTCTCAAACCGATTCCCCAACATATTCACCATGGATGACATTCAATCACATCACGATAGTATTAGTGTTAGCATTAATGCCGATGCATTTGATGTTGATGGAAGTGGAACTTTCACCCCAGTAGTAGTGATACTAGGGGAAAAATGAGGGATTCTAAGCTAAGTAGACCGATTTGGAAAGTTTTCAAAGTAGAGGATATTAAGGAGAAGGGGAAAAGGGTCATTTGCCAAAAATGTAGGAAATACTTTAGTTATTGTAGCAAAGGTGGTACATGTCATTTGAGCAGACATCTGCTCACACATGACCGAGAGGAAGATGAAGGAAGAGAAACAACCCAAACACAGATTGGGAGGGGGACTAGTTTTGGTACTTTTAGATATTCACAAGAAAAATGAGATAAGAACTTGCTAAGTATATTGTATATGTAAAACAACCATTTATGTTAGTTGAAGATCCAAAGCTAAAAAAATGGTTGTGTAGTTCTGTAAACCCACAATATAAAAAAGTTTCTATGAATACTATAAGAACTGATGCTTTAAAATTTTTTTATTCATATAAACAAAATTTAATTTCTTTGTTAGCAAATCTTAATTCTAAAGTTGTAATTATTTTGGATGTTTGGACATCCAAATTTAATATTAGTTATATTTGTGTTACCGGTCATTTCATTGATGAAAATTGGCTTTTGAATAAATTTTTTTTAAGTTTTACTAGGCTTGAAGGGCCACATAGTGGCCCAGCTATTGCTGCAAGTATTTTAAATACTTTGCATGCTTATGGAATAGAAAACAAATGGCCCGGCCATTATCAAAACTAATTTTTTTCTATTAGTTTTGATAATGCTAGCAATAATGATTCTGCAATAAATATTTTAAAATCTCAATTAAAACCATGCTTAAATGGTAAATTATTTCATATTAGATGTGCATGTCACATCTTAAATTTATGTATTTAAGATGCCTTGAATATTATTTCAAAAATTAGAAATTGTATTATATATATAAAAAGTTCAAAAATTAGAAAAATTATCCGATTCTCTCCGCCATGGCACGTGATCTACTAACCCCTCTGGTGTCTACAGTTCCATCGGAGTCTTATTTTAGTGCAAGTACCAAGGTACTGGATGACATAAGAAGCTACATGAACGATGAGAGTATAGAGATGTGCATATGCTTCAAGGATTGGCTAGATGCAGAAGATAGATTACAAGACAAGGGAGGGCATGATACAACATCGGACATTTCACTCAAAGCAGATGATGAAAGTCAGAAATGATGATTCATGAATTTGACTACTTGTAGAATTTTTCATTTTTTTTCAAATTATTGTAAAATTTTTAAATTTTATTTAATTTATTCGATATATTTTTTTAATTTTTAACAATGTAATTTATATTTTCAATTTGTAATCATATTGTATTTTTTTTATATATTTTATTAATTTATTCCATTTTTATATTTCATTCATCCAAGTATGCAATGATCCAATCATCGTATTTATAATTCACTAATTTGTATCATTCAAATTTAGATGAAATAAAATTCCTAATTTTCTTCCAATTTGTTATTCCATCATTCTTATTTCAATTTGGTTAAGAATGTTTTTTCATTTATGTATTATATAACTTAGATTTCCCATTTCTTAGTTTTTTAAATAGTTTCATAGGAAAGTTAAATATTTTAGTTTTACAATTTTACTTAAAAAAGAAATCAAAATTTTCAAAAATAAATTAAAAAAAATAGTACAGCCCGATTTGACCTAGGCCCAAGACCTGCCCGGCACGGCCTACAGCTCGGCCCGACCCAGACCCGCGTGCCAGGCCAACCCCCAGAATTTTCACCGGGGAAGACGGCACGGCCCACTTTACACGTCTAGCTATAACTCAATGCCACCAACTCCCTTTACTAACACAAACAAACCCCTAGTGAGTAGTGGCTACTGAGATGAGAACACACAAACTAATCTGGACCCTTAATTCATCTGTTACATCAAATGGCTAAGTGCCACTGATTTAAACATAATCTGGGGCCCAATGTCGACTACTCTTTGAACCTTAATTACCAGATAGACATAAATTCATCGAGGCAGGGGCACAGCCAATCAAGAACATGCATGTAATTAACAAATACTTGGTGAAGTTGGAGTGAAATTCAACCGACCCATTTGAAGTTTTGAACCCACCACCACTCCGAACACCCCTTGACAAATTACAATGACGATATGGGTCCATCAATAGCTACAAGGAGTATCAAAGGGCCAGATGCTTGTCAGTATTCTTCGTCGTCGTCCTTAATAAGTAGCTACCTGGAGGTGGAGGGTACAAAGCCTACAAAACTGTAAAAGACGATTCATATTGACAAATAGATTATAGATGATGAAGAAGACGATAAGATACGAAACTGCTGCATACGATTTGGTACTATAAAGTACTTCCTTCACCCACTGGACTGAATCACGTGGTTTCTACTAATTGTATTGTATTATGTATCTCACTAACTGCTAACTGAGTAACTGTGTATGTGTATGTGTATGTATCACCCATGTTCAATGAATTGAATCATGAAGGAGATGCTCTATCTTCCAAGCAAGAGCCCATTTTGGTGAGGTGAGGTTTGAGGTTTGGCACTGGCAGAGGGCCAGAGGCTAATTCCCATCTCGCATCTCCCCACTTGGAGCCATGGAGGCCAGAGGAAGACTACTGAATGAGCTTGGAGTAGTTGGATAGCATGCAGCCAAGAAGCAGACGTTAACGTTGTCCATGTTTTTTGTAGAACAGGACAGTGAACAGACCCCACTGCACCATTTGCCTCAACATAGCATGTGATGATGTTGAGTGTTAATTTCCAATCAGGTTAAACCTAAACACTCAGTTTTTCTTGAAATAAGAAAAAAGTAAAGAAGACACGATTATGACCGCTAAGCAAACAACTCCATTAATTTCGTCTTCAGAGAATTGAAAATCCCGTCGGCACGACAGTGTTAGTAATAATGCTAATTAATATACGCAGAGACTCTTTATTAATTGAAGATAATCGGGGCGGGCATCAGTACCACATGATTAACCCAAGGCAAAAGTGCTGCTAACTTGCGCCCAGACCGATAGAGAAGAAAAATGGTCCAAAGTGCTTGATGACACGGTTGGAACTTGGAAGTTGATGTAACAGTTTTTGGTCACGTACCATTTTTTGTGATGTATAAAATTTTTTGGCTAAGTAACTCGTTGTTTGACCCGGTGGTGACGTGCCTTGGTGATGAGCTACTTGGTGG
>NW_010729081.1:6383050-6404095 GCF_000365185.1 Nelumbo nucifera
TATTACCGCAAGTTCGAACAAAATTATGGCCTGTTGGCTGCTCCATTAACCAACCTGCTAAAGAAGAATGCCTTTCATTGGGACAACGCAGCCGATGCGGCTTTTGCAAGTTTAAGGGATGCCCTCTCCTCCACCCCAGTTCTGCAATTACCGAACTTTGATCTCGAGTTCACAGTCGAGTGCGATGCATCCGGAATAGGGATCGGAGCCGTATTACAGCAATAAGGGCACCCGACTGCCTTCTTCAGCCGTAAACTTGCCGACCGACATTTAAAATTACCCGCCTATGAACGCGAGTTGATTGGGTTAGCTAGAGCAGTCCAACACTGGAGACCGTACTTATGGGGAAGATCATTCGTCGTCAAAACTGATCATTATAGCCTTAAGTACTTGTTGGAGCAGCGACTTACCACTTCTCCTCAACAACATTGGGTTAGCAAGCTGCTTGGCTTTGATTTCCGGGTAGACTACAAGGCGGGATCCTTAAATCGCGCCGCGGATGCATTATCTAGACGTGACGAGGACACTATGCTCCTTTGTGGAATTTCCCATCCCCGAATCACCTTGTTAGACGACATCAGGAAGGCGATGCCACAATCACCAGAGTGGACGACCCTTGTTCAAAAAGTTCAGTCCGGAGCTGCCGACTCCAATTGGTCCCTTCATGACGAGTTGGTGTTGTATAAAGGTCAGGTACATCTCCCAGCAGATTCCTCTTTAATTCCTTCCATCATCTCCAGCATTCATAACTCCACCCATGAAGGCATTCAGAAGACACTGCACCGTGTCCAAGCCGATTTCCATTGGCAGGGTATGAAGGCTTCTATTAGGGACTTTATCCAAAATTGCTCCACGTGTCAACAGCAGAAATGGGAGAACCTGCACCCGGTGGGCCTTCTTCAACCCCTTTCGATTCCAGCACAGATATGGGCTGATATCTCCACGGATTTCATAGAGGGACTACCCAAGGTTGGCGGAAAATCAGTTCTTTACGTGGTGGTGGATCGCTTCTCTAAGTACGCCCATTTAATCCCTCTGTCACATCCATGCAATGCTACTTCAGTCGCCCACGTCTTCTTTACGCAAGTTTTCCGTCTACACGGGTTGCCGGAATCTATTGTCAGCAACAGGAACCCAGTTTTTACTAGTGCCTTCTGGAAGGAATTGTTCCGGTTACATGGCACCACCTTAGCTTTTTCCTCCGCTTATCATCCTCAGTCAGACGGACAAACGGAGGTGGTGAACCGTACGATCGAAATGTATCTCCATTGTTTTGTTGGAGATCAACCGCGACGGTGGGTTGATTGGCTTCCTTGGGCCGAGTACTGTTTATAACACTGCCTATCATTCTTCCCTGGGAATGACACCCTTTCGGGTCGTCTATGGCCGTGACCCTCCTCGTTTGTTATCCTATGAACCCGGTTCTACTCGTTTGGAGGAGATTGATCGTTCCCTACAAGAGCGCAATGCCCTTCTAGTTGAAGTTTCTCTTCGCTTACAGCAGGCACAACTACGCATGAAGCGTGCCTTTGACCAGCATCATCGGGAACTGTCATGTGAACCTGGACAGTTTGTTTGGTTGAAGCTCCAGCCCTATCGGCAATGCTCCTTGAGTCACAGGGCTGCTCCTAAATTTTATGGACCCTTCAAGGTTTTGCGACGGATTGGTACGGTTGCATACCAGCTAGAACTGCCAGAGCGCAGTAGGATCCATGATGTTTTCCACATTTCCTTGCTCAAGCCGTTTAAGGGTATTCCTCCTGATCGAGTTCCCCCCTTACCACCCTTGAAAGAGGGCAAACTCATTCCCCAACCTCCGGCTCTTGTTCGCTCCCGAATCAACCAGGGTGTTCTCGAAGTCCTGGTGGAATGGGCCAGCCTACCATCAGCCGAAGCCACTTGGATCCCCTTGACTGAGTTCCAAGACACATATCCTGGTTTCGAGCTTGAGGACAAGCTCTTAGTCTAGGAGGGGAGTAATGATGTGGACGCGTTTACTGGGAAGAAGTATCGCCGCCGGCAGCAGCAGTAATTGGGTGTTCTCAGTTCTCATCTTATCTAATTCCAGCTAGATACAGTTGTTCTATCTTATCTATTCAACATTCTTATCTTATCTGTTTTCAATAGTAGGATTAGTAGGGAGTCTTATCTATTCAGTGTTCTTATCTTATATGTTCAGTAGTAGATTAGTAGGGAGTCTTCCTAAAAGTAGGACTCTTATCTCTTGTAATCTCCTATTTAAGGAGCTAATAATATTCAATAAAGGCATCGAAAATTTCAGTCAAGAAAGAGAAAAGCAGAGTTGGTGATCTCTTGAACAAATCACCATTAAGGCGCCAAGATCGGTTCTTCAATAAAAGGGAGGAACAAGGGAAAACAGGAGGTTTTCCCCGTGGACCGACCCGTGACGAGATCCTATTCTCGGGCCCTTAACAGCTTGACTCTTCATTCTAACATTACCTATTCTCAAACCCCCTTCCTCTTTCAATTTCCTCACCTTTTCCCATCTAACCAAATGATCCTTCTTTTTTTCCCTGGCTCCCAGAGAAAATCCCTCATGATTTTTTTCAACTTTCCTCGCTATCCTTTGTGGCATCCTAAACACTAACATGTAGTACACTAGAGATTTGCTAAAGTGGATTTAATTAGGGTTATTCTCCCCCCCCCCAATGACATATAATTTCTTTTCCACGCCGCCAATCGTTTCTCTATCCTTTCTACCACCGAAGACCAAAAACTAGTAGATCTAGGGTTATCTCCAAGGGGTAAAACTCAAATATTTCATTGGCCACTCACCTTTCTCACAACCTAGGGAACTTGCCATAAATCTCACTTCATCCTCTTCAATGTTGACTCCAACCAGTAAACTCTTAGACCAATTCATCCTCAAATTAGACATCCTCTCAAAGAGATTCATAACCATCCTCAGATTTTCCACTCCCTCCCTACTTTCTCCATCACAAAAAATGAAAATGTCATCTGCAAACTGTAAATGAGTTACTAAAATGTAATCCCTCCCAACTGACCATCCCCTGAATAACTACACACCATTTGCTCTTGAAATCAATTTACTTAGTGCTTCAGCAATCAGGGTAAATAGAAAAGGAGAAAGGGGGTCACCCTGTCGAAGCCCACGGAATCCTTCAAAGAAATCATACATTGTCCCATTAACTATAATTGAAAAGTGACAAGTTTGCAAGCATCCCATGATCCTTAGGGTTTTGCAGGAGTTTTTGGAATATGGAGAAGAAATGACAAATATGGTTTTAGGAGCCGATGAGTGGAGGGGACTACAGAGAGAGAAGACTTGGGTGCAGATCAATTATTCGAAAATAATGTGATATTTGAGTTATAAAGGATCAATGCTAACAGGGTTGCTTCTTCGATGATGGAGAAAAATGCTAACACAATAAGAAGATTCAGAATAAAGAAAACCAGACAAATAGTGCAAGTTTCAAAAGTTTTTGCCAGATTAAAGGTAGGATTATTTGGGGTGGGGCCAATGAAGGGGGGGAAGAAGATAAAAAAGCCTCTCAGAAAAGAAGAGAGAATTTTGTTTTAGACACTAGATGGGTTGGGGAAATGGGTAAAGCTTGATGTTGCTTCTCATTGAAATTGGGATTTTGGGTTCAGGGTGTTTCATTGATATAAGGTTAGGGGCAGGGAGGGTTCGGTGGGATTGTTTATTTCTGTGTATTTTAGAAGGAGTTTCCTTGTGATCTTTGGCTTGGGCTCATTGTTTTGCTGTTGGAGTGGGGGCTTTCAGGTTGACTCTCGTGGTTACCACAGTTAGTTCATTTAAAGGGTTAGGTTGAAAGTCTTGGTCTTTCCTTTGTTGGGTGATTTATTATCAACCTGATGTATCTTCTTGAATCTGTTTACCCCAAGTCTCCATATAATACAAACACTCTTTCTGGCTCAGCATGCATCTTCCAATCTCCAACATGAAAATAAACAAAACACTTCTCACTTGGAAACAAATCAAACAAACATAAACCTGGGTCACTGAAAAACTGTAACCATGATGAGAGGAAATAAAAAATTGTGAGGTAAAACACAGTAAGAAAGTTTGTTGAGCAACAGTAATGAAAGTCTGACAGTGATATATTGCCCCATTTGAAGGAATAACATCAGAAGAGGATAAAACATCTGGTTCCAGCCCCCTAACCCTAAAAATATCTAAGCCCACTGGACCATTCAACATCGTTAGGGCTGCAAACAGATTGGATCAGATTCGGTAAATGGTGTATCTGATCTGATCCAATAAGAAATCCGATCAATCCAGTTTCAATAAGAATCCGTCAAATTTTCAAGATATGATATAATAATATGTTATAATATATAATATAGAATATAGAATACAAAATACAATATATATATATATATATATATATATATATATATTATAACTAACGGGTCAACTTTTTTGATCCAATCCGGTTTGTTGGAATCAATGGAGGTATCCGAATTCAGCTCTTATTGCATTGAATTTGGATTCGGAACGGATCTGATCGGAATTATTTGCAGCCCTAAACATCGTGTAGGGATAGAGATCTAGAAACAAATATCCCATTTAAGTCTCTCAAGATTTTATAAGTTGGCAGCCTCAACGTTTTATCTTTATCTCTAGTGCAGATAAAATCAACACTATGCAATAAAGAAACATATAATAATAAGTCATACAAGTAGTATAAATAAGAAATAAGTTTGCCAGTTTGTAGCTAGGAAACCGAGTTGAGGTAGGTAGATGAGAAAACCTCAAAAATGGATCAAGCATTCATCATCTCATGGAATTTGTAATGAAGACTTCCAAGGAGACGGCGAGACGCATGCACAAGGTGAAGAGTTAGCCCCTTAAAGTAGTTCTAAATAATTCTGTGAATGCATAAAAGCATAGCTCTAACACACATGTACAAATTATCATTGACCAAACCAGCACATTAACTGGCATAAGTCCCAGATCCAACTTTTCGATCTCATTTTCCACTAAAACTGTCCTCAACTTAGTATCTCGTTTTCTAATAGAAAATAACAGCAGAATAAATACACCTTAACCAATCCCATGACTATGAGCTCATCCTCTACAAATAATCCAAACTATATCTTCAACATATATGCCTCGACCAAATGATAGATAAAAAACCAAACCCAGAAGTGAGCGATGTGTGTGGTTCACTAACCGATCAGGACTAACGAAGCAGGAAACAACTGAAGGATAATGAGTGTCAGTTACTAAATCAGTTGCAAGAGATGGGCAAAGAAGAAGTGGTAGAACTCACTAATGGTGACTTCGCCGTCGGGGCTCTGAAGCATCTTGTCCATGCCCTTGGGGCCAAGTGATGTACGGAGGATGCGAGCAACCGCCTTTGCCGCGGAAATATTGGCCTTCTGAGCATCCAAACCTCTTAACCTGGTCTTCTGCTCCTGATCTTTTATTAGGATGAACGGCCGGCCGAATTCATCGAAGGCTAAAGCCATTTTCTCCTTCGACTACAACAAACCAGCAAATAAAAACATAAGCAAGAATAAGAGAGTGATCCCTTGAGAAATCAAATCGAAAGCGAAACGAATTGAGCAGAAATCAGAGAGAGAGAGAGAGAGAGAGAAAGTAGAGAGAGACTCTCTGCAACGTTTGGGAGAAATGCTGAAGAGTGACTGAACGGGCTGCGTTTGCGAGCCCTAACTGTTTGTAGATGCCACTTTAAGTAAGCCAGGGCCAAACCTAGATCTCCTGCTCAAACCTTTAGTTTCATGTTCTGATAACAGCTGAAATTGCTGAACTGAATTGGCTTATTATTTTGTCTTTTAATATACTAATCGGGACCCGTGTAATGCACGGGCTTTGTTAAGCTTTTGTTATGCAAGAAAAAATTAACAAAAAATCAGATCAAACCTATTTCAGGTCTAACCAGCTAAGAAATATATAAGATGATCCATAATAAAAGTTAATATAGTATAACAAACTAATCATCTATATCATTTCTTTAAAAATTGTGTAATTTATGTTTTTCAATATTTCTACTATTTTAAGATAAGTTTTTATAATTATTGGTAATTTATGGTAAATAATGGTAATTTATTTTGGTTATATTATTTGGTAATTTTGTGCAATTTCTATAAATTTAATATAATTTATCCATAATTATTGGTAATTTTATGATAAGTCTTAGTAAATTTTTAATAATTTTTTGGTAATTTTCTACAATTTTATAATAATTTTATACTAAGTCTATGTGTTTGGATATTTATACTAATTATGATAATATGTGCTAATTTCTAGAAAATAATGGTAATTTATATTGGTTATTTGATAGTTTCAAGTAATTTCTAGTAATTTAATATAATTCATCAATAAGTGTTGGTAATTTGTGCTAAGTCTTGGTAATTTATTAGATGATAATTTATTTGTAATTTCTGGTAATTTATCGTATTTTGTGGACATAAGTGGTAATTTGTTGCTAAGTTCTTCTAATTTTTGGTAATTTCAATTAAAATTTATTTTATTTATGTTTTCCAATTCTTCTAATAATTTATGATAATTGTGATCATTTTTGGAAATTTCTACTATTTATGATAATTTTTTATAATTAGTGGTAATCTATGGTAAATAATGGCACTTTATTTTGGTTATTTTATAATTTTAGGTAATTTCTACAAATTTAAGATAATTTATCAATAGTATTTGGTAATTTGTGCTAAGTCCTGGTAATGTATTATATGATAATTTATTTGTAGTTTCTTGTAATATATCTTACTTTGTGAAAATAAGTGGTATTTTTTGCTAATTTCTAAATTTTGTAGTTTAATTTGTTTATTTCATTTAAAAATTATGTAATTTATGTTTTTGGATATTCTTACTAATATCTGATTATTTCTGAAAAATTCTACTTTTTATGATAATTATTTATAATTATCTGTAATTTATGGTAACTAATGGTCATTTATTTTGGTCATTTGATAATTTTAGGTAATTTCTAGAAATTTAAGATAAATTATCAATAAGTATTGGTAATTTGTGCTAAGTCCTGGTAATTTATTATATGATAGTTTATTTGTAATTTCTGGTAACTTATCATATTTTTTTGGAAAAAAGTGGTAATATTTTGCTAAGTTCTTCTAATTTTTTGTAATTTTAATTAATTTATTTATTTCATGTAAAAATTTTTTTAACGTTTGTGAATGTTTGTACTAATTTATGATAAACTGTGATAATTTCTGCAAATTTATACTATTTATGACAATTTTTATAATTATTGGTAGTTTATGATAAATAAAAGTAATTTGTTTTGGTTATTTGATAACTTCAGGTAATTTCTAGTAATTTAAGATGACTATCAATAAGTATTGGTAATTTGTGCCAAGTATTGGTAATTTATTATATGAAGTTGTTTTCAGTCTTTGGTAATCTATCATATTTTCTGTGATTAAGTGGTAATATTTTGCTAAGTTTTAGCAATTTATCATTTTTTATAAAAGTATTGATAACTTGTTGCTAAGTTCTACTAAATTCTGTTAATTTCTATTAATTTAATTATTTCATTTAAAATTTGTGTAATTTCTGTATTTTGATATTTTTACCATTTTATGATAATTTGTGCTATTTTTTGGAAATTTTATACTATTTTGTAATAATTGTTCATAATTATTGGAAATTTATTGTAAATAGTGGTAATTTATTTTGGTTATATTATTTGGTTATTTTATGTAATTTCTAGCAATTTAAGATAATTTATCAACAATTACTAGCAATTTTATGCTAAGTGTTGGTAATTTAACATAATTTATGTTATTTGTAACTTTATACTATTTTGTGACAATTTATGCCAACTTTATGTTTTTGGATATTTCTACTAATTTTTTATAATTATCAATACTATTAATTAAGGGTGTCAATGGACCGGTTTTGGATTGGACCCCATCCGGTCCAAAATCAATTTGGATGGATTGGATGGACCAACAAGACATAATGGATTGGACCAATCCGGTCTAAAATATTGATTAGATTGGTTTGGACCTGGTCCATCCATAACAAATTTATATTGAATAGGGTTTGGATTAAGCCAATATCATTCACCAAAAAAAAAAAGTAAGCCAATATCTGGTCCATTGATATAAGATAAGAATATATGTGTCAATGGATCGGATTTGAGTTGTAACCAATCTAAATCAAAACAAATTTGAACAGATTGGACGGTCTAGACATTGAATTGAACCGGCCCAAATTGGTCCAAAACATTCATTGGATTGGATTGGACCTAGTCCATTTATAATGGACTCACATTGGACTTGATTGGATTGGACTAAATCCAATCCAATTAACATCCCTACTATTAATATAGTGAATGATCCTAAAGTATTAACAAAAAATGACCAATAATTATGAAGAATATTTAATGAATAATTTTTATAAATTAAATAACTTTGAATAATTACTATTCATATTTTTCAGAAACAATTAATAAATTTTCTATAATGAATAAATGTGAATCAATAACTTTGAATAACTTAACATCCATTACCGCTAGAGACAAACAACCATCACCGGTGGACGGATCAACCTTAGGTATTGTCTCGTTTGCATATCTTCTTCTTCCATGAAACTAACCCTAATCGTTTTGGATGACAGCCATCACCATCGGATACCGGCATTTAACAACCATTACCGGTGGTCGGAGGTCACTTCTCCCTCTCTCTCCCCCCATCCACCCAATAGCGACTTAACAACCATTACCGCCGGCAACAAACAAGACTGACTGCAACTCCTCAATAGATGTCGATTATCGACACTTTGTGAATCACTTGCCAAAGGGAGCAAGCTTCACTATCATCTCAGACTCATGCCACAATGGCGGCCTCTATTGCTAGCGGTGCACCACCAGCCCGCCGCCCCAAGACCATTCCTCTAGACTCAATCCTGCAGCACTTGACTTCACTCACCGGCATCGACTCACTAGATATTGACACCCACCTGTGCCAAGTCTTCGGCGGTGACGCAAGCAGCAAGTTTCACCTGCAAAAGCTTTAGAATAGTCTGATGGGGTCTTTGCACCCAGATGCAGGCATTCTTCTCAACGGCTGCCAGGCGAATGAGACATCTGTGGACATGAATCCGACTAATGACGGAGACAAGGTGTGTGGGGCGTTTTAGTAACGCTGTTCAGATGGTGCTAAAGGAGCACGAGACTAGACTTAGTAATAAAGAGCTAGTGACCATGGTGAGAGCTATTTTGAGGGAACAAGGCTTCAAGCAGCAACCCCTCCCTGAGGTTGATCCGTCTGCCGGTGATAGTTGTTTGTCGCCGGCGATAATGGATGTTAAGTCACCCTCGGGTGGATGGGGGGAGAGAGAGGTAGAAGAGAATGAGTCACTTTGTGACACTCAAGGGAGAAAACAAGTCACTAATGATGTGAAGCATCCCTCGCATGCTTCAACCGTTTATATGAATTGGAGGACGTGTGGCGCGTCCTCCAATTGCACGAATAGTGCCCTGATTGATTGGGAAAAGGGAGAAAGTTGAGGCCATCTACGTGGAACTTTTTTACTTTATATAACAGATAAGGGAAACTTGTAGGCCCTAATACTTTTATTTAAATTTAAAAAATAGGTTAACTTTTTAAAAATAATAGCAATTAAGGGTAAAAAACATTGTTCATCTTCTTCCTCTTGCAATTAAGTCATCAGCGCTGCTTCCCGCCACCGCATCCGACAATCTCCGGCAATGTTGCTAGAGGCGGGCGGAGGCAGAGGCGGTGGCGGCGGTGCTGGTGGTCAAACCTCTGCCCAACGCCGCCACCTCCACCCACCAGCGCCGCCGTTGCAGCCTCTACCTCCGGCAACGTTGCCAAAGATAGGCGGAGGCGTTGCCAAAGGTTGCCGGATGCAGCGACGGCGTTAATGACTTAATTTCAAAAGCTATAAGATGAACAATGTTTTGCCCTTAATTACTATTATTTTTTAAAAAATTAACCTATTTTTAAAATTAAATAATTACTTTTATTGATATTAGGGCCCAAAAGTTGCCCTTAGGGGCCGTAATTCAATTATTATCGGCCTACTATGGCATTTTTCTAGCAATATTAATAATTCTTCTTGACTTTACATGCCAAACGAACCACCACTCCGTGTTGGCAGTTGAAAGCTGATTGGTAGCTGTATGATGTCATTTTTATAGTCAAAATTAATCATGTATATTTCACATATGTGGTGGCCATGTTTGGATAAAACATTTTCCCGCAACATTATAGAACTAGATGTCAATTTGGAAGGACTAAAAAAAATCGGTGATGATGGGATCTTTATTTTGCTCCATCCTACAAATACATACTTCCACTTTTTAATGAGGGATATGTTGGACCTGGTCCCGGACCCAGCTCATATTCTGCGCCAAAAATGTAGGCCTCCAATGTCTTTTCTGTTTTTGTCTACCCCATATGAATGGAGAAAACTTTGGCCGTTGGCTGGGCTGTTGGGGACCTTCTTGAGTATGACATATCAATATCCATTCATAGGGCAATTGTTCTTTGTACCCTCCACCTATGAAACATGTCATGCCCCCAAAAACAACTGCTGCATCAGTAACTAAAACTGAACTGTTTTTGTTGACATGGCAACTGAATCAATCATCTTGTCCAATACCCCCTTAATAAAGGTGCCAATTGGCTCAATTGGTACCTTTGTTGTAGTGGACGCTTGATCCAATCCCACCTTCACTAGGCTTGTGGTGGGAGTAAATTTTGATGGTTGGCCCCAACAACCAGAACCAGAGAGCGTTTTTAGACTGGACATGTTCATTAATTCACGCCCATAAAGACGTCTATGATTATGATTAAAAAGAAATAGAGGACAATTACTGCTTTACTCCATTCTATGTGAGCGTGGCATTCTATAGGCTGTTGGAGGCCAACTTTTCCTGTGGGGATTATGGGATTTTACCCATTGTGTGGCCCCACGGCAAATTCTTAAAACTCTCCATAAAGTAATTGTATCACTTTACTACCTAAACTGGTATTAAAAGTTGTAGATATCCCCTTAAACTTACAAAGTGGTAAAAAATTAATAAAAAAAAATGGTCATTTATGCATCATGCCACCTATTATTTATTTAATAAATACCAAAGTTAACCTTATATATATATATATATACGTATTTGCCATCCATCTTTTGTCATTTGACGGTTACCCAAGTTGTATCCCTTGACATTTCAAGAGGGAAAAAGGGTATATTTTCTACTAAAATCCTAGGCGTTATTGTTCTGTTGGTTTTGAGAACAAAACCCCATGTACGATATGACTTGTTCTATCATTATATGCTTAACCTAGACTGCCCATAGCGGGAGCTGAACCAAAATATAATTATTTCTACCCTCCCCCCCCCCCAAAAAAAAAAAACTTCTGTCACAACATTGGATTATTTCACAATAATTTTAAAAGAAATTTGCGAATAATTTGAAAAAAAATATTATGAGACCACCAAAATTTCATTTTAATGGTGTTTTATTTATATAAAAATTACATTACTGCGCTTCTTTATTTTTATGGGCCTAAAGGCCAAAATGCATTAATATTCAACTGTCTTGGATTACAGATCTTTCAAAGGAGCTCCGAAATTAACTCTGAAATACAAGGGGAGTGATACCATTCCAAAAGAAATGAGCAGTTGGCAAGAGAATCAACACACACAGACCATATTCCGATCAATCACATTTTGATCTTTCGACTTGAATTGCAGATCGAATGTTGGTGCATTCTAACTACTTGAACAGAACAAAGTTTCTTTTTTTTTTTTTCTACCGTCCAATATAACTAACTAATCAAGTGCATTAAAATTCGATTTGGTTTTTGTCCAATCTCATCTACTATATGACTAGGATTAATGAACCATATACAGCAATATTAATTAATTAAAGACACCTTAATATTCTTCTTCTATATACTTTAATTCACTCGATCCGCGAGTTTCACGTGAACACAACGAATTAAATACAAATAGGCGTACGTAGTAGAAAGATGAATAAATAAATCAGATGGATCGAGAAAAGAAAAAGATATATAGCATCCCAGAAAATAAACAGGAAAATGGTGAACGATGCACAGAAGAGGCCTCCCAAACAAAGCTCAAACAAGCGCAACGTAGCCATCTCACTGCATGCAATGCAGCGACTTTAATTATTTATTATTAAGCTATATATGATGATAGCCATTTAGATGTGCAGCAGCCGCGGCAGCTCAGAAGTAGAAGAAAGTGGTCAGAGCGGCAACCCCGGTAACAGCAGCGGACGAGATCCCCAAGGTCAAGGCTGATGAAGCGTTATTGTGATGTTGGGGGTTGGCTTTAGGTGAAGCTGCCAAAGCTCCCATGCTGGCATCAATAGCCGCAAAATCCTCAGGTCTTATATCAGAGATGCCCGGTGCCAAGGCACCGGCGGTGGCACTGAAGGCATCCTCATAATCACCGAGGGATGGGAGATCACCAGATGGTGAAGCTTTTGGTGATGGCGACGGAGATGTAGTATTAGTAGTATTGGCATCCGCGGACACCGTCCCTGCAATGGCAACCAACATAAGAGCGACAGCGACAACTTGGCGTGCCATCGGTCGTGTGGTGATGAGAGCTGATCGGTGAATATTGGGGGAAAAAAAGGCGGATAATAGAAGAATAATATTAGAGAGGATTCTCTCAACAATGCAGCACTTTCTCTAAATCTAGATATTAGAGAAACGCTGCTCTGGAAAAGAATGAGGAAGAAGGTGAAGAGGTATGAGTCTTTTATAGAGAGACAGGCTCAAGAGGATTCATCTCCCCATGCATGCAGCAGGGATTCATCTCATGCCCACAACGAATTTTACCCACACCTATTCACAGCACAACACAGCTATTCATTTGGAACATCTTCCCATGAATAATATAACATGTAAATACAGAAGATGTTCTCTATGTACATCTCTAATGTCCTGTTGGTAGGTGTGGGTAGAATTCTTGTGCGCAGGAGATCCGAGCTACTCATCTGATTTGTCTGGCCAAATCACCCCGTGCTTTATTACATCCTTTAATTGGCAATTAATCTTTGGCCTTAAGCTCTCCGAAAGACAAGGCACTGGTGGCAATTAATCTTTGGCCTTAAGCTCTCCGAAAGACAAGGCTTGCATCGTAAGTTTGTAACCAATATTGTATCCTCTTATCATCTATCCAAAAAAATAAAGGAGAAAAAGGCCATTTGCATACATAGATACATATTAACACATCATAGATGATTAATAATTTCTTGCACACGTGTATCTATGTATGAATTTATCTTTTTTTAGTTATAATAATCACAGAAAAATCTATGATACGGAAAAGATATGGTATGGGAAGAATTTTGACCAATTAAAATCCACCCATGAATTTTGATAAATAACACCTAATTGCCTACCACGTTTATGATACTAGTTAATTGACTATCATGGTAGATGTGCACAAAAATCAAAGTTCACTTTTTCCATTCTTGATGCATATGGAAGAACAAGAGAATGAAACTGTTGAAGTGACGTCTATGTGACAATGTTTATTGAATAAATGCCCACGAAACCAAACACCCTGAAGATTGTAGAGAGTATCCATGACTCAACCCACCCAAACCATGAAGTTAACCATTATTGGGTTACTCAACCCATAGTGATCCAAAATTAAATGGATACAACCCACCCATCAATTAATGGTTGGGTTGGGTGGGTTAGCGGGTTGGGTTGAAAAATTGCTACCTCTAATTACCATATTGTTATAGAAGGCTAGGTGACCAAAATGGCACCTAAGCCCAAAGTACAGGGCATTAATCGGGAATTCAATCCATTAACTTATCGAATCATTTCATTTTTTGGTATTACAAATTAGGGAAAATTCTAGATTAGTATCCTGTACTTTGGGACTAGTTAGGCAATATTCAAATTCGAATCTGATTAGAAAATTTGGTATCCAAATTCAATTCGATATTTGATGGATATTAAAAATAAATTTTCAAATTCTATTAAATATTTGAATATTCTATTCGGTTTAAATTTAATCGATTAATTATTTTAGATAATTAATAAATATATTATTTAGATAAAATATATAAATATACAAATTATTCATATAAATTAATTATTATTAAATATTTTATATATTATATATAAAAATTAAATAATTGATAAAATTCGGGTATTTATCAAATTGAATCAAGTCATATATGAATTTGATTTGATTATATTAAATCTCAAATTCAAAAACAAATTTTCAAACACCCCTATTCACATGAAGTTCATTGGTCGACCTTTGCCACAAAAAGCCTGAAGCTATGCGGGTTTGATCCCATGCCTCCATGATTGGAATGATGTCAAATGACCATCATCTCAGCAACTGGGTCGGTCCATACGTTGGACCTATGGTTTTTAAAAATGAACTAATGACCGAACCAGTCAAGGATTCGGTTACCATTCTGACAAAAAAAATTAAAAAATTGGAAACCAGTCAAAACCGTTTGAACGATTAATCGGCTGGTTCAGCGGTTTGCTGACCAAAATCAACGGTTTTGGGGGAAAAAGCGGTTTTGGAGAAAAATGGAACCAGTCAGGTTAGGTGACCAGTTCTTGGTTTTTCCAATCCCATCGTCCAGTCCGATCCAGTTTTGAAAACAGTGGTTGGACCAATTATCTACCTCATTGAGTGATCGTAAATTGTGGTTTTTGGAACCTCCAAGATTTTTTTTTTGCCAAAAAAGAAAAATTATATTAATTTCTCAAAAAGATTTACACCCATCCCATTTTCAGGTAGTTGGAACTTGGAAGCTCCTATCCATACCTCCATTGCTACTTCATAAGCTATTTTATGGGCTGATCTATTTACATCCCTACTTATATGGCAAATATTACATATTTTAAACCCCTTTAGCAAGTTGTGCACCTCAGTCCTATACAACTTCTCTTTCCATGTACAATTTGTGTTATATGAAGTAAAAATATTTACTATTCTTTGGGCATCACATAACACATTTAGTTGGCTGATTCCCCTGCAGTATTGTTCTTGTTGCAATCCTAGATAAGTGCTTGCCATTCAGCTTCTGCTAGTTCTTGGGCCTGGCACCTACTTCCTGCTGGTTCTTGGGCCTGGCACCTACTTCCTGCTGCTGCAGTATCCCTGGCTGCAACCATCTTTTATTATGACAAAACTTTTGGCAGCTCTTTGTATATTCAACATATATGAAACATCCACGTACAAGCATGTTGATAAAGTACAGTCAAGACTCAACAGTTGATTATTTGTTGCCCCTCTGGTTTTCAACTTGGTTCATTTCACCACGAACTAAATAATTTTGTATTGCTTGTGCAACAGCTAGAGGATTTGATGAGTTTTTATTCTCTGGAGCTTCTTGTTTCGAGCCTCCCAAATCAATCGGATGGCTATGGCAGCCTTAGCCATTAATTCCTGCTTGTGAGGCCTTGGAATTGCTGAAAGTGTTTGTTGTTGCCACATCTCTATTATTTCATGTAGTAGAGAATCTTACACACTTGTTGTGATTAACCATTTGTTTTTTACATGTCCTTTGGAACCTCCAGACCAGAAATTGGTGTGGGTTTATATAGAGAAGCACCTTGCTTAGTTCCTTGGATAACTCGTTTAGGAAACTTTTTTCTCTCTTTTGCTATATATATTTTAGCTTAGACCGATCCTCCAATAACGCAAGCAGGGAAAATTTTAATTTTATTTCACAAATTAAGACAGTGACAAAGCTGTGACCTGCCCCTGATGAAATCGAGACTGGGCCTATTCTCCACGTGGCCTGAAGGTGGATTCAAGAAGGCAAGACTCCAGTTTGGGAGGGCTGAAGCGCAGCAGTCTCTGGGCCTTATGTGACAACCTTAAGTTATGTTTGGTAAAAATTCTAGACAACCCAAATTGGCCGTTAAAAGGTCATAGATAGCTTATTCAGAATGCCTCAAATGAGCTGAACCAGCTTAAATGAACGTTCATCTCTACGTTCCCAAACAGGCCCTTGATTGGTGGTGGACGTCCCAATGGACTTGCTTCAATCTAATACTCATCAGTCATCAGAGTGAGATGAGACCAAGGTTCAAAGTATCAGAAACGCTAAGTGTATTAGAAAGGCAATTTTAAGAGGTACTGGGATACCTTTTAGATATGCATGCGTATCGGAGAAAAACTAAGATACGCTTAGAAACACTATAAATACTTTAATAAAAATAAAAATACATCAACAACACTAAATATAAGACCTCAATGAGGTATATATACATTAAATTAATATATTTTAATAGTTTTATAAAGAAATATATTGTAGTTAATTATAAATTCATTAAAAATCCTATGCTTAACTATAAATATAATTTATAAATTATAATTCTTAAGTTTTAGTGTTTCATGAGATGGGAAAATCCCAACTCTCCTATCCAACCATAAAACATGCATTGATACAACTTCTATGTGAAAATATAATTAATAATTATTTATTATTCATTTCCAAAAATTATAAAAAATAAATAAACATTATATAATATATTCAAAAAATAGTTATTAAAGAAGGAATTTCAATTGGTTTATGGATATGATAGATCATCCATAGAATTATAATATATTCAATCATTATGATCAAATGATAAAATATAATTATTACTTTTTAATTCTAAAAATATAAAAAAATAATTATTAAAGAAGAAATTTCAATTGGTTTATGGATATGATAGATTATACATAGAATTATAATATATTCAAGTGTTGTGATCAAATGATAAATTATAATTAATTATTAATTCTAAAAATATAAAAAATTAAAAAAATATTAAAGAAGAAATTTCAATTGCTCTATGGATATGATAGATAAATCCATAGATCTAAAATATAATCTTTATAGGCAAAGAAATAATTACATTTTCAAATTTTTTGTTAATTTATATTTCCCCAAATATCTTCATGAAATTTCCATAAATCTAATGATAACACAAAAAAATTGTGATTTTGAATGTAATAAATGTAGATCAACATAAATTTAAACATTCAAGAACAAAAATGAAATCACAAGATATTATAAAAATTTGAAAAAATTACTTATTTTTTGCCATACTTTTTCAAAATTTGATTTTTTTTTTTTAAATTAACGATTCACACTTGTTTTATGCAAACTTTTGCAAATCTAGCACTCTAAAACAAGGTTCAAAGTATCAACACGTATCATTCCGGGACCCATCCGATACATCCCTACAATGGGTGTATCGAGAATCTGACCAGTTCAGGGGGTGGAGGAGCCCTAAACCGGCCCCCCTGAAAATCACTAAACTATTTTTTTTAAGTTCCTAGATTTACTTATAAAATAGGTTTATATTCAAATCCAAAGAATTGTGCGTTGAACCTTCCATTCTATCCATCTCAACCATGACGACATCCAATAAATTATTTACAACTTCTGAAAAGTCGATGGATTTGCTCTTCAAATTTCTTTAAATTTTCGGATTATGTTTATTTTCTATGCTTTGGTTTGGACGTTTGTTCGATTTTGTTGATACTCATTACAGAAATGCAACCATCACCTACAAGTTACAGCCACATGACATTTATGAATTATGATAATTGCAGAAAAGAGGACCTTATCTTGAGGATGCAAAATATCAGATCAGATGTCCATCAGCATGAGTAGATAGCATAATTACTTTGTCTTTGTGCATGGTTCCAAGATATCATAGAGAATATATGAACGGTGAAATGGAACCAAAAAATCAACATAAACCTTACCAATAAATATTAAATATTTGAGGCTAATTTAATAAAAGAGCACATACTCCATCCTGCACAAGCCGTTTCTAATGGCTAATGCTGATGCAGAGAGACAACATAGACAAATCAACACTCAAAAAAGTGAATAACGCCCCAAACCAGCTACACCATGGTAAACTCGAAACATAGTACATGGAATAAGTTTGTGCATGATTACCAATCACTGTACAGAGTATAAAGTACGAACAAAGCAGTTACACGATGTACATCAATAGAAAATATAACTAATAATCATACATAAAGAACACCCCACCCCACCTTAAAAAAGAGATATAGACACTTAGACAAGCAGAATATTACATTAATATAAAACGATGACACAGAGCTTCATTTCAGGCTCCTCCATCAACGTTGTCAATTGTCCCCAAACAGCAAGGGCACAAGATTAACTTATTTAGACACAGAGACATGATACAGCAAGTCCTTACTGACAAAGTAGTAAAGCTCAACCAAGATTCAACATCTCCACCAAGAAAGCAGCCTTGTAGCTGCTGGAACGTGGAATAATACACTTCCTCGATTCAGATGTCACATGTTGAGGCAGGAAAAAGAATATCTTTTACATTGTGTGAACAGATGAACATTGAAAAGAGCATGATCCACCATCCCACTGATGAACCAACCCAACAAATGTAATCTCATAGAATGGAATTCCACCAGGAACAAAACAATTATATAAGATACATACAGATAACCACCACTATGAGACAAACAACCCACTTTGAAAAAACATAACTCCAACTCCTCCAACCCATAGAATAGCAAATTTACATATCCCGTAACCTTCAGATCACACAAATACAGCCATTTACATCTCACAAAGAATACATCCAATTACAGACGATGAGATGAAAGGGAAAGCCCCATGTTACAATGTAAGATTACTTGGATTCTTGTGGAGAGGCAGACCAAACATGATCAAGTACAACATGTCAAATATAGCGTGATATACAAGATAGAAGACACAAGAATCAAGACTTTTACAAGTTGATCCTGAAGGAGAACAGAGCTCATTACATGTTCTAACCTAATAGCTGTATCCAACTTCTACAAAGAAATAAGATTGCAATTTGAATGCAGAACAGTGGACATCATGTGTAGACCCAAAATTTAACTTCAGTATCCCTTCAAAACTTCATGGTTCTATGATATCTGACTTTCTATAGGATTATCCTTGCAGAAGCACTGGATATTGTCAGTCTTAAGTAGTTTCGGACAAATCATGGACAAACATAAAATCTCTGCCGCAACATATGGGACAAAAACATTTAGGAGTTTTTCTTTTCTACACTTATGAGATGTCATAGCCATCATCTGATGAATCAGGCTAAGGCAAGCAATCCAAAATTGTCTTCTTCCAGGTAATCAATATTGGCAGACTCAGTCACAAATATAAAGAATTATCTGCTCCACTCCCCTGAATGTGATGATAAAAAGAAAAATTCCATGTTAAAACATAGAAAATAAATAAGCCAAAGGATGCTATCCGATAATCTCTATCTACCACTCATCATCATCAACACCATGCCAAGAGCCTAAAATTAGCAGACTAGCAAGGTCTCATTAGAAGCACCACATCTTGAAATAATTCTTGGTGTATATTATTAGTACAAGCTGAGACCCACCATAGCTGTCAAGCCACTATTTCCTCCTTAACCAACCGATCAACTGCACAACCTCATTGGTTTGCTAAGTTCTAGGACACAAATTTCTATATATTCATAGCCAGTTTATTATTATTAGACCAATTTCTTTCCTCTAAAATCTTATTCTTCCATTTCAGTCTTTTGATTTAGATGATACCAATTTTCACCATAGCAAAAAATGGACCCTTCAAAAGCCTTTGCCAATCCCAATGGAGATCAAGTCAGCAATAAATATGGAAGTGATGAACAAGAGTAAGCCACTGAAAACTTGTTCACTGGAGTTTAAATGAGAAACCACAGGTAGAGTATTCAAAAAGGATAAAGATGTTTCCTCATCATTTTTCATTAAGAGGCATAGCATTTCCTACTTGCCACAAGAAATTCTAAGGCGATGTTTGGCATCAATGCCGCTTTCTGAGAAAACGGTGCCACGTGGGCACCACATCAGAGAAAATGGTGCTTCAAACAACACCCTTTTGTTTGGAACCATTTTTCCAGAAAAAACATTGCTCCAGACCACGCCTTGGAAATCGGGAAAGTGTGGTCTGGAGCAACACCAAATTCAATGTTCTCTGCAAAAACGGTGCGTTGCTGCCAGCACTCGAACCAAACAAAACTAGCGCTGTTTTCTCTAAAAACGCCTATGTGGCAGCACAGGTTCAAAACAAAAAATAGAAAACAGTGCTTACAGCTCCACATGCCCAGCACCATTTTTCTCAGAAAATGGTGCGATGTTCCCAGCACCGATGCCAAACACCTACAAGGTCTGGGTAAGATAGAGTGGGTTCTGAACCAAGTCCAAAACAAGGAATCTTGCATTCAACATCCTATTACAAAGAATGCAATGTTCCACTGGATAAATAGTAGCACCAATAGCATGGTTGAGGCTTCGGCTAGACAAGGGGTAAACAGGGAACAATAATTTTGAGAGGTTAGTTCCCTTGGGAAACAGTTGTAACAAAGAAAAGATATATATATATATAACACAAAAGGTAGGTAGTATGAGCTAGCCTACAAAAAGGGGTGCTTGGTATATCATTTTTTTTTTAACAAATCAATGAAAGTCATGATTGTTATCAATTAAAAAAAAAAAAAGAAGAAGAAGAAGATAAGAGGTGAAAATGAGTGCAGCCAAAACATGCCCGGGAACCAAAATAAAATTGTTATTGGCACTACTTGAAAATTCAAAAAACTAGGAAATGCAAAACTACGATGAGAGGGTGGAAAAACACTGAAGTAACTTTTCTCTCCTGCATAACATGGTATCAGAGCAGGACTATCAGATCTGAAAGGAGAAGTCGAATGAACAGTTTTTTTCTTCGCACCAGGTTTCCAGATCTGCCGCCCTCATCTGCTGTTTGGCTGATTGAAGATCTCACACACTGAAGTAACTTTTCTCTCTCTCTCTCTCTTACCTTTTTTTCTGGTCGTGTGCCAGGGCAGAACCTGTACTAGGTCTGCCGATTGGATGTGAGGTGATCAGCACCTCTTTCTTTCCTTTTTTGTGGGGTCGACTGATCCCTGTGAAACTGTAGGTCGTGAGGACCTTTTTGTGTGCTGCAACAGCAGCTTTTATGGTGAACTGAGGGTCAGAAAGTG
>NW_010729081.1:6412846-6429157 GCF_000365185.1 Nelumbo nucifera
CTGACTAGGATCAGCCCCAACTTTCGGGGGAATAGGTGCTGATCCTCGAAACCCCAAATTTCCTCCTTGAGCATTAGGACCCATCTCCAAAGGCCTCCCCTTCTGTGAWACTCCATCTGGGTAATCACCAGTTCCCTCTTCCAATCCRTTACCAGCAGAGAAGCCTCCTTTTTTCTGCTCAGAAAAACCAGTTACCATATTGGAACCCTTCCCTTCCAAACCAACTCCTGGGATGCTTACCTCTTGTGATCCACCAGGTTCGGGAACCCTTGATCCAGCACCGTCAGTCTTTTGAGCTTGTATTCCACCATTCCCAATACCACCTAACGGGACTATTGCCTCAGGGCGCKGYAGTTTGAGGAAACCATCACCAACGTTCACATCGTTATAGAGATCATCGTATTCATCGTCTTCCCCCATCATCTCCTCTTCTGCAAGTGCAGGGATTGCTCCACCACCCTGATACTGGATCTTCTGACCTCCTCCATACTCTTCATCCCCGTAGTCCAATTGCTCTTCAGCCATGGGATCCATTTACGTGGTCTCCAGAAGAACAAATTTACAGATATCTCTTAACTGCACCTAATAAGCAAACGTATGAGAAACGGGGAGAGAGATCATGCCCCATTTAATAAATCGAGGAAAAACAATAATTTAAGCACCCTTCGAGTACAACACATACAAGAGAGGGAGAAAATAGAAACCTTTAGCTCTCATCCATAGAGAACTCAAATAACAGAGAAAATTTTGATCATGGAACTTCTTCAACCCATCCAAAAAGATAAAATAAAAATAAAATAAAGGAGCAGATGTCCAAAATCAGACGTCATTACCCAGAACAGTGTGTGCGTATGTGTGTCTGTGAGAGGGAGGAAGAGATCAAATAGAACACTAAGAAAAGCAGAACACGAGAAACTCTGTGTGACCCACCCAGGGAACCTCACCCAATTCCCTAAAAACTGGTAACGATAACAGACCAATTGAGAATAATTGCTACCCAGGAAACAGCTAGCAAGAGCAACAAAAAGTGCCAAAGCTTCCAAATACCCACCTCAAAAAATCGAAAAATACAAAGAATCAAACTATTAAAGTGCATGACCCTAAATTCATTATGAAAAATATAAATGAAGAACGCGCACAGCGCACGGACACCTTAGCATATTGCATACAAATGTCGAGCAGCTAAGCTACTGAGAACACAGATAAAAAATCAAACCAAAGGAACAAAAATATGGATCTAAGATGCACGCTAAAGAAGATTATTACCAGGAAACGCGACCACCACAAAGTCAGTGGGATGGGAATGAAAAAAGTTGCGAGATGTTCCGGTGTTGGGGTTTTGGATAGGGTGCAGATAGATCGAAGACGATTAGAAGCTCTCTCACTCTTCTCTTCTGCCAAATCCTGGTCTTCTTCTACCCCCTGAGCCGCCAGGGTTGTCCTGTAAAGAAAGCTACAAGAACAAAAGACGGGCTTCTGTCTCTCTGTCTGATCTTCTTTTTTTCTTCCGCTCTGCTACTACCCTTAGGCCTTATCAAAATCCAAGAGTTGAGTCTTCAACATTCATGGAGTTATAATCATCCATCTAACAACCAATAAAATCAACAATATTTGTCCTTAATCAAACCTTATTTTCTCTAATCTAATCATCCATCAAGATTCAAAGAAAAATAAAAATTGAATAAAATAAATGGATCAGAGGGCTATTTGCGTCATGAGGGAAGGACAATATTACCAAAGAAGGTTTTCAAAGTACACTTTATAACAAAGAAGGCCACAATCCAGACAAGAGAGAGCTGAGAAGCAGCAGCTATTGGAAATTTGGAGCGTTTGTCAAACCGTGATTGGCGTGTCTCTGTATCTTTTTGTTTGAGATTGACGTCGCTAGTCCATACTCCATACAGATACTGGTTCAGCACCTGATAGCCTTGATTTCTCCCATAGTCTTAACTCTTAATCACCGTTTTCAAAAGCGGACCGGAAAAACTAGGAATCGGTTTCGTTTTCCTCCAAAATCGTTTTTTCTTTCAAAACCGTTTATTTTTGTTCAGCAAACTGTTGAACCGGCCGGTTAATCGTTCGAACGAGTTTGCCCGTTTTCCAATTTTTTATTTTTTATTTTTTTTTACTTTTTTTATTTTTTTTGTCAGAATGGGCTAGTCGTTCGAGTCAAACGATCGGACCGTTCAAACCGGTAACCGGACCCTGACCGGTTCGTTTTTAAAAACCATGCTCTTAATAATAATTAATTTTTTTTAAGAAGTAGGGCCCTCTTAAGTCCTAAATCACTTTGGATTTTCGGATCATGTTAAGTATAGCCTCATGGTTTCACACATTGGATTGTTTGTTATTAAAGCTCAGTTTGCAAGGAGTACAAATACAAATATATATGGTATAAATTCATACAAAACAATACAAAATATAAGGTTTTATGCTTTACATATATTTGTATTTGTAGTCGTTCCAAATGGAGTCTAATGAAGAGGCTGCATGGCGCAGAGATTGTAGATCTTTGGCAATTGGCATGGCCAAACCAATAACTAGCTGTAGTGACTTGTGAGTGAGGGTGTTAATGGACCAGTTTTGGATTGGATCCATCAAGTCCAAAATCAATTTGAACGGATTGGACGGACTAACAAGACATATTGGATTGGATAAATCTGATCCAAAATATTTATTAGATTGGATTGGACTTGATATATTCGTAACAAATTTATGTTGGATCGGATTAAGCCAATATCTAATCCATTGATACAAGATAAGAATATATGTGTCAAATGACCGAGTTTGAGTTAAAACCAATCTAAATCAAAATGAATTTGAATAGATTGGACGGTCTAGACATTGAATTGAACCAATCCGAATTGATTCAAAGCATTCATTGAATTGAATTAGACCTGATTCATTTATAATGGACTCATATTGGACTAGATCAAATTATACCAAATCCAATCCAATTGACACCCCTACTTGTGAGTTGTATGGGGGCCTATGGATATGGATTGAAGGGGACAAAGAAATAATTGTGACGAACAGCAGGCTGAGTACCACCTTGCATCTTTGGGGTTCAGGAATCAAGCCACGAATGGATTGGAGATGCCGACAGTTAGCATAGCTTAGGGAGGCTTTCTGAGACGACCAATGGCCAATGGGGTTCACGTTCATCTGGATTAAGAAAACGAGAGGCAGAAATTGAATTGAATTGGGTGTTTTAAAATAATGGCAATTTGGATACCCAAAAGAAATTAGAAATTGTCGTTTGTGAATGATTCTGGGTTTCTTAACCAAGCCTATGAGTATTGCTATTTGACAGGTTTAATTAGGTTTAGTTCAAACATCTTATCATCGGCTCCAGGTGATGATTGAATTGTTTATACCCGTCCGGAATTTGGATCAAATAGTTAGAAATGAAATGAAAGGGGGATTCCTTTTTTTCGGATTTTGAGAGAGAAAAAAGTTGGTTAAAGGGATTTACATTTCCGTTGATCAAGAAATTTATGTTTTTTTTTTTTTAGATTTATATTGGGATTAATGAAAGTTTATTTTCTTGGGTATTACTTAAGTAATACCTATTTCTTAAGTGGGTAAACAACTTTTCTACCTTTAGGGAAAGTTGCCAACACTTGAATAAGACAAAAATGATTTTTATGACTAAAATGGTCATTGCTTTATTTGCATGAAAAATAAAAGAACATGAATAAATATATTTACCTAAGTAAGTATTTTTTTAAGAAATACTTATCCAAATAAATGCATTTACCTGGATAACTTACCCGAAAAACAAACAGGGCAAAAAAAACCATTGAGAATGTTTTCAGTTTGATAGAAAAAAAAAAAAAAAAAAGTCCAAGACCTCAACATTCTGTTTCTCTCAATTTTTTAAACATGGCGTAAAGTATAACTAGGCAAAAAAGTCGTCCCAGGCAACTACTGGACCAAAGGCATGAAAGAATGTGCATATATGTATGTGTTTCTCTTCTCGTTGATATCATTTAAAATTTTTTTGATTCATTGACTAAGCTTTGGTATTATACACTAGCTCACTTTTCTAAAATTTGAGGGTATCCATATCAAGAGATGCGGTTAAGTTTTCTATTAAAATCTCTGAATATTGATGCATCTTAGACATGAAATTTAGTAATGTTGTTGTTTATTTGATATTGGTTCTTTATCCCCCACCCTCGATGTTATCCTTTTTAATTACTCGTATGAGAATATGTTTTTCATTGATAGAAAGCACAATATATTAACTTTTGATCATGAGTAATGTAGGAGAATGAAATTTACACAAGCTTAGCTTCGGCAATTTCGGTTTGTAATTTTTCAATCCTTTTGTTACTTCCTCTATTATCTCATTGAGATTATAGTATCTGAGGTCCATTAATAAGAATTTATGTTTTCTTTTCCTTTTTCTTCTTCGTCAATCATAACCCTTTTGCAGTTTGTATCTGAGGTCCTTTTGCAGTTTCTTCACCAAATTTTTGTTACTGGAAGAAATATGAAGAAAACAATAGGGAACATATATAGATCACCAAAGGTCAGTCTACTTATTAAGCACATTTGTGAAGTTTTATTTTTCTTGTTCATTGGATTAATCTGGAGAAGCAATAAGGTCTCAACCATGGGGGTGTTTAGTCATCAGGGACCATGTCACTTTTGTGAAGGCAACATAGGAGGGCTTCCTCTTGATCATTTGGGGGTCACGGGAGGTAAGGTCCGTAAGGAGCATGCCTTTTATTCACCACTAGACCTGTTCAATTGTTCGTGGGTGGGCCGAGTAGCCCGACAGGCTGGCCCCCCAGCCCGGCTCATCCTAAATTGGGCTTAGACAAAGATTTCAGCCTGCAGGTTTAGGTTTGAGCTCCAAAAATCGGGCCTGACTATTTTTTGGGCCAGGCTCAGCTTTTCTCAAATAAGTCTGGCTCAATAATATTATTTATATATAATTGAAATATATATATATATATATGTTAATAATATATAATATATTATATAATAATAAAACTAATAGAAAAAGTATTATATATTAAATATATAAAATAATATATTATAAAATACCTATCAAAATAGGGCTTGGGCTTGGTAATATTCTATTTATAAAAAGGCAAAGTTTGGCTGAAGCCCAGCCTGACCCGGACCGTGAAGGGGTCAATTCACCACAAATGGTGCTAAAATGGTGTTGAATTGCCGATTTCATTTCTCTTGCAACAATTATGAAAGATGGTCTACAGTTTCATTTATCAATAGATTGGTAGGGTGGATACTCCTAGCTTAGGAGGACCTCCCACAATATTTGGTAGGAATATATAATGAATATATGATATTAGAAAAGTGACCAAATATTTTCTATATATATTTTTTTGTATTTTATAATTATTGTTATTATTTAACTATGACATCAAGGGTTGGCATTTTTTGTTGACTAACAACCAAACCAGAAAACAAATTCATTTTTTGGTTGGTTTTAAATTTGTATTTTATTCTATCATCAATAAAAACGATTATTCTTTATCACACCTATTTTTCGTTAATATGATTAATTAATATAGGATTTAAACAATAGTTCCAAACTCTCATTCTCACTTTTAGTAATACAATCTCTAACTGTAATGAAATTCAGAAAAAAAAAGGTTAAAAAGTACCCTCTAGTTACCATATAAAGAAACGTATTATCTTATGATCTCTGACCCCTTGTAGTAAAAATACATGGATGTAAGTATATTTCTCACAATTTTAAAATGTCAAAGGTTTCATTATTATCTATCCAATTTTACCATTCATAGCCAAATGCTACGATAAACCACACCTCTCATGAATTTGATTTCGATAAGCTATTTACTTGTGAGTCACCCCCTTACCATATGTCATATGAGGTAGGCTTTATAGTGCAACAATTTGTTGCATATATTGTTTCCATCTTCCTCCCACCTTTATTTTATATATAAAGCAGGGACACATTATTCCACTTTTGAACACTCTAAACCAGATCCAAGGAGGGCAACTTTAAGAATCAAAGCCTGTATCAATTGGACTGGATTTGGTCCAATCCAATCCAGTCCAATGTGAGTCTTGTAATGGATCAGGTCCAATTCAATTCACATTTTGGACGGTTCAATTTAATGTCTGGACCGTCCAATCTGTTTAAACTTGTTTTAATTTAGACTATTTCTAACCTAAACCCGGTTCATTAACACTTATATATTCTTACCTTTTATCAATGGATCAGATATTGGTTCAATCCAATATAAATTTATTATAGATGGACCAGGTCCAATCCAATATGTCATGTTGATCTGTACAATCCATTCAAATTGATTTTGGTTTGGATGGTGTCCAATCCATTGACACCCCTACCAACAAATAGGCACGGTGAAATGGCAACCCCCCTTGAGGGTAAATGGAAGATCAATGTAGATCGACGGAGCAGCATCAAGTATCAACAGCATTGGTTGGGATGGGCGCTGAAGCATATGCTTCTCCATGCTGGCCTGGCGCTGGCGTAGGCGTGCCCCATCGGTCCTTTCTCATCCTTAGAAACTGAGGCCCAATTATCTACCTCACTGAGTGATCGTAAATTGTGGTTTTTGGAACCTCCAAGTTGCATTGTCTCTCATTTACACAAGGATATCCAAACCACTCATGTAGCAGAAATTGGTGTTGGTGCACCCTAATGACACCCAGAGTTCATAAATGGCAGCCTCTGGCTTCCCAAAGTGGGACCTATAAATACAGCCTTTAAGCTATGTTTGATAATAAAAACTCCAGATAACCCAAATTGGCTGTTAGTCGGTTATAGATAGCTTTTTATTATTATTATTTTTTTTGAGTAAAAGATTTAAACCTCCCCTAACGTTTCTCCTAAATACTGCCCATCTTTCAATTTGGACTTAGATCTCCCCTATAAGTGGTGTTAGACGACCAAAACCTCCCATCTGTTGGTTTTCCATCCATATCTATTCTATTAGCAAATGACATAATGTGCAATTTAATTTTTTTTTAAATCCAGTTTTGCCCTTTATTAAATTATTACCCCTTTTTTCCTTCAAGAAAACTTCCCCTTTAGTTGGTTGTGTTTAACGCATCCTTTCCTTCACACTGTTATTGGCTAAAGAAGCAGGTTGTTCTTGGCGAGCAATGAAACAAATAAACAAAGTCTCAGAGAAAATGTGGGCTCATGAATATAATAATGGAGGAGAAGCAAATAGCATTGGAGATCGTTCATTTTCTTGTTGGATGCTTAAAAGGAAATATCTGAAATTTATTAAAAATTTGAATATGGGACTGCAGGTAGTTTTCCAAATATGTATCCACTCAAAGTCTCAAACAATACATATTTGGAAAACAATACAATATCGTTGAAAATGTAAAAACCCAGAACACATTCTGATTTCCTCAGAGATAAAGAAAAACTTGTATGTTTTTTGGAAATCCAAAAAAAAAATCATAACAGTTCTGATTTTCCCGTACGATTTCCTTATAAAAGACCAATAATTAATACATTAATCTTTTGCTGGAAAAACCCAAGACTAATATGAAGGACAATCAAGTTTTCATTATTTCGATGTTAAAGACAATTGGGGTTTTCTCCTAAAACCCATTTAACCCTAGAGTTAATATAGGGGTGTATTAGTCATTTTACTTCTTATGTTAAAGAAAGTGGTTTATGGATCTGACAAGGGAGGTTTAAGTCCAATTTGAAAGATGAGGGGATGTTTCAGTATTTAGGAAAAATCTTAGGGGAGGTTTAAGTCTTTTACCCTTTATTTGATAATGTCATATGTAGATTATTCAGAACACCATGTTCAGACCTGCCTTCCCAAACAGGCCCTTGATCGGTGGTGGAAGTCCTAGTGGACTAGCTTCAATCTGATAGTCATCAGAGTGAGACTCAATGGAACGGTGGACCCCTTCCCTATGGTATCAAGATCCATTCTAGAGCTCCCTATGTCAATCATCTCCTTTTTATTGATGATAGTTACTTGTTTGCAAAAGCAAATTTAGCTGAGACTGGTGAGCTGATTGATACCCTCAATAAGTATGAACAAGCCTCTAGTAAAAAAGTCGACCTGCAAAAGTCTGAAATCTTTTTCAGTAAAAAAAAAAAAAACTCTAGAAAGATTTCAAAAACTCTTAACCAGAACTTTAGGTATGAAAAGAGTGCATCATCTGGGATTTACCTAGGTCTTCCATCAAAAGTGCAAAGTCCAAGGAGACTTCTCACTTTATCATTGAGAAGGTAGCTAAAAGAGTTCAAGGGTGGAAGGAGCAAACTTGCCACTAGCTGGAAAAGAAATTCTGATCAAATTAGTTGTCTCTACCATGCCTGTTCATACCATGTCTTGTTTCCTCTTGGCTAATTGTGTCTGTCAAGCTATTCCTAAATTGTAGAAGGTTTTCAAATGGGGTGATAGAGATTATGGAAGGAAAATTATATGGATAAAGTAAAGCACTTTGGGTAGAAACAAGAATGCTGGTGGTTTGAGTTTTCGGGATCATCAACTTTTCAATAAAGCTCTTTAGCTAGACAAGCTTGGAGACTACTGAATATCCATGACACCCTCCTGTACCAGGTTTTAAAAGCCAAATACTTTGACAATTGTTCCTTTATTGAGGCCCCAATACCTAAACGAAGCTCTTGGGGATGGAAGAGAGAGAGAGAGAGTTAAAAAAAAAAAGGTAATTATGGAGGATTGGTGATGGCAACTTTGTTAAGGTCTGGACTGATCCTTGGATCACAGATTCCCCCGATTTCAAAATTAACTTTGAGAGACTAGTGGAGTGTTCGATAGGTAGAGTTAGTGACCTAATTGGCAGGGATCAAAAGTCTTGGAAGTTTTCCCTGATTCAAGCGTTGTTCCCCAGTCATATAACTAACCAAATTCTGAAAATCTACATCCCAATAGTTGAAATATCTGATAAAGCTTGTTGGACTTTATAAAAAATGGTAGTTTCTTAGTCAAGAGTGCATACTGGGTAGCACACTCGATGAATAATGAAGCTGGATCAGGAATCAGTCGTTCTGAGAACAGGGACTTGAATCTTCGGAAATTAGTTTGGAATTCTATAAGTATACCTGAATGTTAAAGCTTTTATGTGGAAAGCTCTTCATAATGGCATTCCCATCAGAGGTTTACTTACAAAGAGAATTCATCCCTTGGACCCTCTACGTCCACTCTGTCAAATGGAAGTTGAGAGTAGTATATAGTACTATCCACTATCCTAAAGATAGACATATTTGGTACGCATCCTCCATTGGTCTGAGAATGGACCAATCCTCTAGAGTTCCCTTCGCAATTGGTTGGTCACTTGGTTATAAAATAGTGGCATGTCAAGGCATGATCTCAAGTTTTTCTTCTATAATTTTGCTGCTTTATGATAGTGTGTGTGGAAGAGGTGAAATAAATTGATTTTTTCAAAACCATGCAGAAGATCCTCTAATCACTATTAATCTTGCTATTAGGATAGCTTAGGATTCTCTTCAGTTAAAGCATCAACTTCAAGTTCCCTCAGCGGCAAGGAAAATCCGTAGAAGCTCAGTGATTGGTCCCTGTGCTCCTCACGATCATTTAGCTTACATTTGGACAGATGGCAGTTTTTTGACAAATAAATATGGTATTCTCATTTTTGGCACGTCTGGTGAGTTCAAGGGAGCAAAAGCCAAATCCGATATCCCTCGATTGGCTCTCTTCTCTAAGGCTATGGCCCTGCTTAAAGGAGTTTGGCTGGCTATCTCCATTTAATAATCTTAGGTAACTAAGATTTACTAATTTCAGCTCAACTTCCAATGATGCGTGCTTTGTCATCGGCAATACTAGACATGAGCTCTGTGTTTATTCCTCTGTCTTTTTTATTTGTATCCACAGATCTCAGAACTTAGTGGCTCACTTTCTTGCAAGCCGAGAGTGCAAAAAAGATGAACCGGTGGAAGTTTTTCCCCATATCTGTTTCAATATCTTTCGAACGAAAACAAAAAAAAAGGTGGAGCATATATTGAAATGGAAAACCATTAAGCTATTCTATATATGAAAATCACTAAACTATCCAAAGAATCGTGCGTTGAACCTTCTATTCTAGCTGGACATACTCGGTCTACTATTATCCATCTCAACGATGACGAAATCCAATTAATTATTTACAGAAATGCCAATGGATTTGTTCTTCAAATTTGTTAAAATTTCCGGATTATGTTTATTTTCTATGTTTTGATTTAGATGTTTGTTCGATTTTGTTATGTTGACAATCATCACAGAAATGCAACCATCACTTACAAGTTACAGCCATATGACATTTATGAATTATGATAATTGCAGAAAAGAGGGCCTTATCTTGACGATGCAAACTATCGGAGGCCCATCACCATGGGTAGATCTAGATAGCATAGTTACTTTGTGCATGGTTTCAAGATATCATAGAGAATATATGAACGGTGAAATACAACGAAAAAATCAACATAAACCTTACCAATAAATATTAAATATTAAATATTTGAGGCTAATTAAATAAAAGAGCACATACTCCATCCTACACAAGTCGTATCTAATGGCTATTGGCTAATGCTGATACAGAGAGACAACATAAACAGATACTACATAATCAAATCAACACTCGAAAAAGGTGAATAACACCCCAAACCAGCTACACCATGGTAAACTCGAAACAAAATTTCAGTACATGGCATGAATTTGTGCATGATTACAAATCACTGTACAAAGTACAAAGTACAAACAAAGCAGTTACAGACTTATAGGATGTACATCAATAGACAATATAACAAATAAACATACATAAAGAACACCCTGCCCCACCTTAAATAAGAGACAGAGACACTTTGACTAGCAGAATATTACATTAATATAAAACAATGACACAAAGCTTCATTTCAGGCTCCTCCATCAACGTTGTCAATTGTCCCCAAGTAGCAAGGGCACTAGATTAACTTATTTAGACACAGAGACATCATACAGCCACTTGATTCCTTACTGACCGACCAAGTAGTAAAACACAACCAAGATTCAACATCTCCACCAAGAATGCAGCCTTGTAGCTGCTGGAACTTGGAAGCAGACACTTCCTCGATTCAGATGTCACATGTTGAGGCAGGAAAAAAGAATATCTTTTACATTGTGTGAACTGAACATTGAAAAGAGCATGATCCACCATCCCGTTGATGAACCAACAACTCAACAAATGTTATCTCATACAATGGAATTCTACCAGGAACAAAATATAAAATATATACAAGTAACCACCACTATGAGACAAACAACCCACTGTGAAAGAACATAACTCCAACTCCTCCAACCCACATAAAAGCAAATTTACATATCCCATAACCTTCCGAACACACAAGTACAGCCATACAATTTACATCTTACAAAGAATACATCCAATAGATCTGTGCTTATGGGAAGTAACTTGCTTCAAAAGAAACTGGAATTAAATCTTTACTATCACCAATTACAGATGATGAGATGAAAGGGAAAGCCCCTTGTTACAATGTAATGAATAACTCACTCGGATTCTTGTGGAGAGGCAGATCAAACACGATCAAGTACAAGTGTACAACATGTCAAATTTAGTGAGATATATACAACATAGAACACACAAGAATCAAGACTTTTACAAGTTGATCCTGAAGCAGAAAAGAAAAGGAAGGAAAAGAGCTCATTACATGTTCTAACCTAATAGATGTATCCAACTTCTACAAAGAAATAAGATTGCAATTTGAATGCAGAACAGTGGACATCATGTGTAGACCCAAAATTTAACTTCAGTATCCCTTCAAAACTTCATTGTTCTATGATATCTGACTTTCTATAGGATTATCCTTGCAGAAGCACTGGATATTGTCAGTCTTAAGTAGTTTCGAACAAATCATGGACAAACATAAAATCTCTGCTGCAACATAAGGGACAAAAATGCTTAGGAGTTTTCCTTTTCTACACTTATGAGATGTCATAGCCATCATCTGATGAATCAGGCTAAGGCAAGCAATCCAAAATTGTCTTCTTCCAGGTAATCAATATTGGCTGACTCAGTCACAAATATAAAGAATTATCTGCTCCACTCTCCTGAATGTGATGATAAAAAGAAAAATTCCATGTTAAAACACAGAAAATAAACAAGCTAAAGGATGCTATCCGATAATCTCTATCTACCACTCATCATCATCAACACCATGCTAAGAGCCTAAAATTAGCAGACTACCAAGGTCTCATTAGAAGCACTACATCTTGAAATAATTCTTGGTGTATATTACTAGTACAAACTGAGACCCACCATAGCTGTCAAGCCACTATTCCCTTCTTAACCAACCAATCAACTGCACAACCTCATTGATTTTCTAAGTTCTAGGACACAAATTCCTTTATATGCATAGCCAGTATTATGAGATCGATTTCTTTCCTCTAAAATATTATTCTTCCATTTCAATCTTTTGATTTAGATGATACCAATTTTCACCAATAGCGAAAAATGGACCCTTCAAAAGCCTTTGTCACTCTCAATGGAGACCAAGTCAGCAATAAATATGAAAGTGATGAATAAGAGTAAGCCACTGAAAACTTGCTTTACTGGGGTTTAAAATGAGAAACCACAGGTAGACTATTCAAAGAGGATAAAGATGTTTCCTCATCATTTTTCATTAAGAGGCATATTATTTCCTAGTTGCCACAAGAAATTCTAAGAAGATGCTTTAAAGCACTGGTATCATGAAAGGTCTGGGTGAAAAAGATACAGTGGGTTCTGAACCAAGTCCAAAACAAGGAATCTTGCATTCAACATCCTATCACAAAGAATGCAATGTTCCATTGGACTAGTAGTTGCACCAATAGCATGGTTGATGCTTTGGCTAGACAAGAGGTAAACTGGGAACAATTATTTTGAGAGGGTAGCTCCCTTCGCAAACAGTTGTAACAAAGAAAAGATATATAAAACACAAAGGGTAGGTAGTAAGAGCTAGCCTACAAAAAGGGGTGTTTGGTAAATCATTCTTTTTTAACAAATCAATGAAAGTCATGAATTATGATTGTTATCAATTAAAAAAAAATCTAAGAGGTGAACATGATTACAGCCAAAAATGACTGCAGCCAAAAAATGCCCGGGAACCAAAATAAAATTGTTATTGACACTACTTGAAATCTCAAAAAACTAGGAAATGCAAAACTAAGACAAAAAGGTTTATAATAAGGGTGGAAAGCACTGAATCGGCTGGACTAGCTTTCTCAACTAAGCAGCCACCAAATTGAGTTTTCTTCCCTTTTTCTTGCTTCATTTGAGTACAAAGCATAAAAGGTGTCTGATCCTGCTATCAAGGATCTTAGGAGGGTAGACTGGCACTGGTCGGGGTGCAAATCGGGTACCCAAGTTTAAGAATTTACACAGCATCAGGTTCAGGCCCTTAGGCTGGACCCATTCAAAATTTGGCAAATGCTCACTGCAAGCCTGCCCAAGTGTCTGATCCTGCTATCCAGGATCTTAGAAGGGTAGAGTCGTACTGGGGAGAGGGTGTGAAAGTTGAGTACCCAACTTTAAGAATTTACACAACATCAGGCTCAGGCCCTTAGGCTGTACCCATTCAAAATTTGGCAAATGGTCAAGTTTCAGCCCTATAAATTATGATCTGGACAGGTACCCAACCTTTTGGCAATAATTTGCACAAAATGGCCACCCTCAGGTGCAAACCTGCATTTTCATGCTTGTAATAAGCTGGAATGGATTCTCATTCCCAAGGGAGGGGAAGGGAATGGCCATTCCCTCAAATGGCGGAATGATATTCCACCAGGAATGGGAATGGGGTTCCGATTCCGCCCAACCATACAGTTGGAATTAGAAAGGACCATTCAGATTCCAATTCCAGACCCCTATTCCCGCAAACCAAATTGACCCTTAGTTTTCCTCAACTAAATGGGCACTAGCACTAGCAGAAAGCACATTAGGCAGAAAAAATACAAGAAAATTTGTAAATATCTACTCTGGTTAATATATTATTTCCTGAATGGGGAAATCAGTTGTTATCTATTAACCACATTTATGACATGACTAAACATGGTTTAAGCAATAGGTTGCCAAGTCTTAAAATTGAATCAAGTGGCCATGCAACTCAAGAAAGCATCTATTTGAGTACTCATTCTCATATCTTCTAGAATGGAAATGGTGAAACATGATTCATGTAGCTAACCCCATATAGCTGGAACAAGGCATAGACGATGATGATGATTTTCATATTTTTCTCATATTATACAAGTTGCAGAAGTTTACAAAATGTATATAGATTTATATTAATAGTATATAAATTGCAATTCTAGAATGCCTGGAGAATCCTGGACCTATAGTTGTAGTTCTCAAGATAACTTCAATAAATTGACACAGTACTCAACAAAATTGAGTCCAATCCAGTTCAGTCAATTCAAAGACACCTGAGTTACATTTATGGCTTCCTCAAGCCAAAATTCAAAAAGTGTGAATTCACAAAAAAAATAATAATAAATAAATAAATAAATCTAACACTTTTAAGTCTTTTGGAATTAAATAATTTTTGCTAGCACTTCATATACATCAAGCTAAGATGACCAAAGAACAACACATGGAGATCTGGACCCTAGAAATAACATTGTCCCCTTTAAATGCATTCAGAGTTATTCATCTACCAATCTGAGGTCTTAAAATTGCAGAAGAAAACAAATCTTATCAGAATGTAAAACCAAAGAAAAAAGTGATATGTATTTCAACTGGTCTCAAACAAACAAAAGATCAAATGACATTACTACTATTAGTATCTTTTTCCCTGTTTCCATATTTCTCTAACAATCAACTGCTACAATCACAACAAGTACCTCAGCCCAATATCTGTCAATGAATGTACAACTTCAAAGTTTGCAAATATATTAACTAAAAATAATCAATATAAACAAACAGAAGGATCTGAACCTACAAAAGGCAAGAAGTCACTAACACTCAGATGAATCAGTTCCAGAAGCACTTAGAAATACAAAGCTAAAGAAAGATATATAGCAATTAGCAACTTGTCCACTATAAGATATCATCCCATCTGGTTTAGAGCAGCAGCTAAAGAAATATCTAAGGAAGACAAAAATCTGGCACTTATCTGATGACAAGCTTACACACTACCTAAGAGATGAGAACATGAAGGGAAAAACAACTGCTTTTCATGATTGAAACATTTGGAGCAAACTCCAAGACAAAGATAAAAAGACGTGAAAAACACTCAGGAAACAAGAAAAATAAGATTCATGAAACTTTAGTAATAAAAGATGCCATTCAATCTGCTGCTCTAGACACCAACCAAGGCAGATAGTTTGCTTATGCAAGCATTCAAGGAAATTCTGTAACTGATAAACAAACATAAGATTATTGCACATATTACTATAAAAGCCAATGTTTCAAGCATATCTAGGGTGCACCCTAGAAAGCAATTGTGTCATAGAAAGAACAGGTACGACCAAAGGTAAAACCAGTTAAAGACCAGGACTGCAATATAGTGAGAAAATCTAATCCCCACAGAGAAAATCCACATGGGAATGCTACTAAAAAGCTAGTAATTGTTTTTAAGCACACAAGCACTAATTGCCACTTCTAATSATGTTCTATAGGAAGAAGCACAATAGTTGAGGGAATCCATTCTTCCCTCTCAAGCCACAGAAGTGGAAAACTTACTCTTTCCATTCTGAAGTCACACTCCTGCATGAGGCCAAAAAGACCAGAAGGGTGCAATGATCAACGAAGTTGTAGCCATTGATGAAACACGATAGCAAGTCTGAAACCAGTGACTTTCAAAAGACCTGTTAAATTACTTCCAACAAAAAGTTGGCAGGAACCACCAGATTGTGTCACTCTGATGGCAGACGYCGTCTCTTCCCATAATCTGCATYTCTTGAYCGAGACCTGTATTCTTCTTCTTGCATCATCCGGGACTTGCTGYGAGACCTAGAAGAATTCTGCCCCCTATCCCAGTCATCCTCATTATCCCAGTCACGTTCTCGCTGYCGATGKTCCCTGTAAGCATCTTTTTCTTCCTTGTACCGGTGCTCCCTATCAGACCTGTCCCAGTCCTGGTCCCTCTCATCACGATGCCTYCTCTCAGARTTCCCTGACCAGTCACGCTCAKWACCCCTGTCCTTCTCCCGTGTGGCAGCATTAGACCGTCCCCCTCCTCTTTCATGACCTGCCTCTCCATAACCATAGTCAGATGYTCCATCATCACCGCCATAACTTGATTCCCCTGTCCTTCTCCCATGATCTTCTCCTGCCCATCCAGCCATGCTTGTATCAGTCCACATTCCTGCATGGTGC
>NW_010729081.1:6429257-6467551 GCF_000365185.1 Nelumbo nucifera
ATATGCACCTCCTCGACCCATATATGTTGGATCAAATCCTGCACCCATCATACCCTGTGGATGCATCATTGCACCAGCTGGACCTGCCAATGCAGGACCAGYAAGAGCTTGTRCATAAGGTCCTCCAGTGGCACCTGTTCCAATCCCCCCAGTGCTTCCAACCATGCCCTTTGCTCCAATAGCCCCACCTCTGCCCCTCAYTGCTCCACCCCCTGGACCTCTRTTGATCATTCCATGACCCCCTCGACCCCATGGARCCTTGCCATAATTTCTTGCCACTTCACCGGCTGGATGATTCATTCCACCACCCCTCCCTACCCCATCATTCATAAATCTCCTTCCCTGTGGCTGAGACTGAGATTGCATTTGGGTTTTGTTTAGATAAGCRGCMCCCATCTGCTTCAGWGTYTGTGSAGATGCAAAAGCCACCACGCAAGCTCGACCATTGAAAACATGTCCWTTCATCCCCTCCTTGCATGCAGCTGCAGCAGCTGGATCATAGAATTCAACTTGGCAATAGCCTTTGGATTTTCCACTAGCYCTTTCATCAAAGAATTTGATTTCCTTGACCCTCCCATATTGAGATAGCACAYTTTCAAGCTCAGCRTCAGTAGTCCACCAATGCAGTTCCCCYACAAAAAGCATGGTCGTACCATTCTCTACCGCTKGCCGGTTCATATTTTCATTMRCCATTGGGCGGTTCATATTAACATTCATGTTCATTCGATTAGATGGCATCTGTGGAGCACTTYTAGGACCAGCGGTGCCTGAATCAGGTAAYGATGAAGATTCACCTGCAAATTTTCCTGACAYCTGACTAGGATCAGCCCCAACTTTCGGGGGAATAGGTGCTGATCCTCGAAACCCCAAATTTCCTCCTTGAGCATTAGGACCCATCTCCAAAGGCCTCCCCTTCTGTGAWACTCCATCTGGGTAATCACCAGTTCCCTCTTCCAATCCRTTACCAGCAGAGAAGCCTCCTTTTTTCTGCTCAGAAAAACCAGTTACCATATTGGAACCCTTCCCTTCCAAACCAACTCCTGGGATGCTTACCTCTTGTGATCCACCAGGTTCGGGGACCCTTGATCTAGAACCGTCAGTCTTCTGAGCTTGTATTCCACCATTCCCAATACCACCTAACGGGACTATTGCCTCAGGGCGCTGCAGTTTGAGGAAACCATCACCAACGTTCACATCGTTATAGAGATCATCGTATTCATCGTCTTCCCCCATCATCTCCTCTTCTGCAAGTGCAGAGATTGCTCCACCACCCTGATACTGGATCTTCTGACCTCCTCCATACTCTTCATCCCCGTAGTCTAATTGCTCTTCAGCCATGGGGTCCATTTATGTTGTCTCCAGAAGAACAAATTTACCGATATCTCTTAACTGCACCTAATAAGCAAGCGTATGAGAAACGGGGAGAGAGATCATGCCCCATTTAATAAATCGAGGAAAAGCCATAGAATTTAACCATCCATCGAGTACAACACATACAAGAGGGGGATAAAATAGAAACCTTTAGCTAGCATCCATAGAGAACTCAAATAACAGAGAAAATTTTGATCATGGAACGGATCAAATAAAGGAGCGGATCTCCAAAATCGGACGTCATTACCCAAAACAGTGTGCGTATGTGTGTCTGTGAGAGGGAGGAAGGGATCCATTAGAACACTAGGAAAAGCAGAACACGAGAAACTCTGTGTGACCCACCCAGGGAACCTCACCCAATTCCTAGAAAATAATAATGATAACAGACTAATTGAGAATTATTTGCTACCCAGGAAACAGCTAACAAGAGCAACAGAAATTGCCAAAGTTTCCAATACCCACCCAAAAAATCGAAAAGACGAAAAATACAAAGAATCAAACTATTAAAGTGCATGTCCCTAATTTCATTATGAAAAGTAGGAATGAAGAACGCGCACGGTGCACGCACACCTTAGCATATTGCATATAAATGTCGAGCAGCTAACCTACTGAGAACACAGACAAATAAAATAAAACCAAACGAACAAAAGGTGGATCTAAGATAATGCTAAAGAAGATTATTACCAGGAAATGCGACCACCACAAAGTCAGTGCGACGGGAATGAAAAAAGTTGCGAGGCTTTCCGGTGTTGATGTTTTGGATAGGCTGCAGATAGATCGAAGATGGTTAGAAGCTTCCTCACTCTTCTCTTCTGCCAAATCCTGGTTTTCCACCCCCTTAGCCGCCAGGGTTGTCCTGTAAAGCTACAAGAACAAAAGACGGGCTTCTGTCTCTCTCCGATCTTCTTTTTCCTTCAGCTCTGCTAGTACCCTTAGGCCTTATCAAAATCCAAGAGTTGAGTCTTCAACATTCATGGAGTTATTATCATCCATCTAACAACCAATAAAATCAACAATATTTGTCCTTAATCAAACCTCAGTTGTCTAATCTGAATCAATATTAAAAAACAATATAAAATAGAATAAGGAAAAGTGCAGATAACTTCTTTTAATTTGGCTAGTCTCACTTTAGTCCTCAAACTTAAAAATTAACCAATCTAGTATCTAAAATTATAAATTAATAAATTTAAAATAATTTTTTAAATTACCTTTATGATTTAGTTAATTAATTAATTGTACTTTTATTGTTTGAAAATTGATTAACGCTGTCTTACTGTCTTTTAGAATTGACTAATACTTCTTTATCGTTAGCACACCTTAATATTTTCATTAACAAAAATATTAAAAAGAATATTTTATCCTTTATTTTTCTTCAAATTTTTAAAATAAAACAGGGAAAGGAAAGAGATACTACATTTCGAAACCTGATTTCTTCTTCCCACTACAATGCAGGTGATGGACGGTTTCTGGAATCGGGAAGATAGGAATGGAAATGTGATATTTTGTTTGGTGAATATGCATTGTGTTGCACGTATGAATTTTTTTCATATTAATTAGTTGAATTTTAGATATGTCATAATTAGGATAGAGATTGAAAGTTAATAAAAGTAACAATAAAGTAAACTTAAATTCTTGTACTAAATGTACACTTGCAGAAAATTTAAATTACAATAACAATTATTACTACTACTACTAATGAATTTTGTATTTCATTTCTGTCAAATAAAAATAATTCTTATTTTATCAATTATTTTTATTTAATATGATGATTATGTAACATTAGAAATGTTCCAAAATGTCTTTAATAAAACTATAATTTTTTATCTTTTGTGTTCTATCTTTTTTTAAATATTTATTATTCAATTATGACATCGTGAATTTCTTTGAAAAGTTGGATTGTTAGCCCACCATTTAAATAAAAAAACATATTTTTTACTTATCACACTTAATTTTTATTTAACATAATTAATATATATTTTTATTATTTTTTAAATATTTATTATATAACCATTATATCATCGATTAATTCATTTGACCCAAACCACTAACCCACGACTCAAAAGGAAAAATAGTTTGATTTCTAGGTTGACATTAAATTTTGTATTACATTTCCATTGTTGATAGAATTATATCTTATGCATAATATTTATTTTTGTGATTCTTTGTATTTTCTAATTTTAAAAATTTTATTATTTGACTATGGCATTATTTCATTTTTAGGTTGATTTTAATTTTGGCATTCCATTTTCATCATTTACAAAAATACTTCTTTCATTTCATACTTATTTTTGTTTAGTATAATGAGTATACAATATTAATGACATGGCCAGTTCTTTTTTATTTTTTTGTATTATATATTTTATTTATTTTATTTTTTTATTATTTAATTATGTCATTATTTATTAACGGATTTGACCCCAAATGGTTGAATTGTTTACCTACCACCGAGAGGGAAGAAAATGGTTTTATTTTCAAATTATTTTTCAAAATATTTATTTTTATATTATTAAAATTAAGGTTATGTATTTAATTAGTACAATTAAATGATGAGAAAAATATATCTTAAATATAGGATTTAATAAGAGAATACACCTTAGATATAAGATTTAATGAGAAATAATAAGAAAATAGTTTTACTTCCAATTGGTTTAAATTTTACATTTCATTTCCATAATTAATAAAATCATTTCTTATTTATCATCAATTTTACATTTCATTTTTATATTATTAAAATTAAGATTATGGATTTAATTAGTACAATTAAATGATGAGAAAAATATATCTTAAATATAGGATTTAATAAGAGAATATACCTTAGATATGAAATTTAATGAGAAATAATAGGAAAATAGTTTTACTTCCAATTGGTTTAAATTTTACATTTCATTTCCATTAATATAATAATATTATATGTAATATATGTAAAACATAACTATGATATATGTAAAATATAACTACACTATTTATTGATAAAATATGTATTTTTGCACACACACATAGTGTTGACGCAGAGTGGTTTGACTCGTTTGACCTTGACAGTCGAACTGGTGACCTATGACCCGAAGGCAAAAGTGATTCGACCTCCAGGTATGTTTTTAAAATATTGTTTTATCATACTTATTATTGTTTAATATATAAAATATATGATGCTAAAAATGTTTCCATTTTTTTAATTTCTATATTCTTTTGCATTTTATATATTTTTTGAATTTTATTATTTAACTGTGGCAATATGGATTAGCCCATTTGACTCAATTGGTTTAATTTCTTACCACCACCTAGATAAAAAAACTATTTTTCCACATATATTTAAGTAGTATAAGTTTTTATGTTATTGAAGTTATTAATTTATTATGTATGTATTTAATTATAGAATTTAATGATGAGAAGAAACAAAGAAGCATTAAATATATGATTCAATGAAGGTGAATGCTAATTAATACCTTAAATGTTGGATTTAATGAGAGATAGTTGAATGCATTGAATATCTTAAAATTAACTCTTTTCAACTCATTTAATATCAATAACTATTTACCCTATTTGCCCTCATTTTTTTATCAATAAATATAAATATAGAGGGGTAAATTTTCTCATCACAAAATTCCATAAATATTCTTGAGACTATTCGTACTTTTTTAAAGTAGTATAGATAATGGCCAATGTGGAGCCACAACATGTATCTGATTTCTTTTCCTTTTTTTTTTGTATTATAGAGTAACAAAAGAACTACATACAGTAATGATTACTACATGAACGCCATTGGACTATACTAGTAGCCAGTAGGGGTGTTAATGAACCGGTTTTGGTTTGGATCCAATCCGATCCAAACCTTATCAAATTGGATCTGGACAATTCATTATAATTATTGAATTGGACAATTCAAAATAAATTGGTCCATATTCTTATTGGTTTGAATTGGACCTAAATTAAATTTCCAATAATCCGATAATGAGGCGAAACCCTTGTCCAATTTGAAATCAATCAAAACTGAAGTAAACATAAAATCGCTTTTATGAAATTACTTTTACAAAAATACTTACAAAAGCACTTTTATAAAAGTATTTTTACAAAAGCACTTTTATAAAAATACTTTTATGAAAGCACTTTTACAAAAGTAGTTTTATAAAAGTACTTTTATGAAAGCACTTTTATGGAAGTACTTTTATAAAAGCACTTTTATGGAAGTACTTTTATGAATGTAGTTTTATAAAAATACTTTTATGAAAGCATTTTTACAAAAGCACTTTTATGGAAGTACTTTTTTAAAAGCACTTTTACGAAAAATACTTTTTTAAAAGCACTTTTACAAAAATACTTTTATAAAAGCACTTTTACAAAAATACTTTTATAAAAGCACTTTTACGAAAATACTTTTATAAAAGCACTTTTATGAAAATACTTTTACAAAAATACTTTTATAAAATCACTTCCATGGAAGTACTTGTCTAAAAGTGCTTTTATAAAATCACTTTTATGAAAGTACTTATCATCAAAGCACTTTTATAAAAGTGCTTTTTCAATGTCAAAAGTGCTTTTATATAATTTTTGATATTTCATTCGGTTTAGATTGGATCTATTTTGATGGATTGGATTAGATTTAATTTGTATTGGATTTGGGCTGAATTGGGTCCAATCCATTTGTAAGTGGTCTAACATTGGACTGGATCGGATTGGACCAAATCTAGTCCAATTGACACCTCTATATACCAGGTATATCTCCCCATAAGACATATAGAAGCTCCAATGGACTATACAGAGGCATGTATCTGATTTATATAATATGGATGAATAACCTTGCCATTAAGATAGTGCCTGTATTAAGAACGATGACAATGGTGAGTTGGCAACCTTATTGTATTTTAGATTATTTTGTATGTATTTATACTGCTGAGCTTACTACTATCTATTAGACTTAGATCAAATGAGACGGTCAAGCTGGCTCTTCTGTGAACCGCCCGAGTCAAGCATATAAACTTTTGTCACACACAAAAAAAAAAGATGAGGGTTTTTCAATAACCACCTTACCAAAACTTAAGACTAGACTTGGCAATTGGGTTGGGTGGGTTAGGTTTGGGTTGGGTTAAAAATACTTCGGATTGATTTCGGGTTGGGTTGTCAAATGCTAGACCCTGACCTTAAATGTTTGGTTTAGGGTTAACCCATGGGTTAATAATTGAAATTTTTAAAAATATAGAAAAAATACATGAAAATGCCAAAATTAAAGGAATTAACCTTAAAATTCCAAAAATAAAATAAAAAAAACTTTAACGTTTAATAATTCAAAGAGTAAACAATAAAGAGTAAAGACTAAATAGTAAAGATTAAATAGTGAAAACTTCTAACAATGCATAAATAATCTCAATTAGACCTAACAATTGGGTCAACGGGTTGACCCATAATCCAATCCAACCCAACCCATTTCTCTCTAGGTCAGGTCGCATCAAGTCATTCTCAAATTCAGATAGCTAAATATGAGACCCTAACCATGTTTTTTCGGGTTGGGTCAACTTTTTGCCAGGTCTACTTACGACAAATTAATAAAATAATTGAACATTGTATATTTATATTTTTTAATATTCATATAAACTTATGTACCTAGCGTTTAATAATTTATATTAAAAATGCAAATAAGGTGACTTTAACCTAGGTGAGCAACAAGCACTTTTGTACCTCAGCAGATTCAGTATCATCTGTTACTTCATATGGAAAGCAAGGAACAAATGCATATTAAAAAATAGACAAACCGGATCCATATCATGTCATACAGATGGCATCCCAATTCCCCCTAAGACACATCAGCCAGCATAGGCAAAGTCATCGCACCATCTCACTATCACAGTCCATGCCAACCTTACATGTCGATGGCTCCTTTGATCCTAATATAGGATATGCAGGATGAGGGTTCATCATCCAACATGCGCAGCGTCAACTCTATATTGCAGAAGGGAAGCCTAGCTGGGCCATCAGCAGCTATGATGCCGAAACAAGAGCTTTCTTAGGAGGGCTGCAAGCAACACAATCACATGGTATTACCCATCTTTTGATTTTCTTAGATAGCTCAGCCTTAATGGAGTTTGCTACCATAGATAAACCAATCCAATGGTCTGATCATCTCCACCAAAACTGTTTACAAAGACTGATTTCATCTTTTAAAGTTATTGAGTTTGTACATATAAGTAGAAATAACAATCAAGCGGCCCATCTTTTTGCTTACATTTCATGTAAGGGCCACTTATCACTACACTACAATGGAGCTAACTCCCCATTTAAGACTCGTATAACTAATTCAAGGCTGCTTCTTTTGACAAAAAAAATGTATAAAAGACAATAATAAGATGGATGGAAAAAGAAAGCAAAAGTCCTCTACAGATTAAAATTAATTAACTAGAAATGATGTTGCATGTATATGACAGAAATGATACGGAGGAGCCAAAAATATGAGAAGGGACCAATAGATATATACAAGTTTATTTTTTATCAAGGTTGCGTTTGGTGGGGCTTAAAATAAATACTTATTGTGTTTTAGAAGGGATCATTTTATCATATATCATGGTATTCTTTACCACTTACGAGTAATACGAAAACCCATTAGACACATAAACAATCACCCCATCACATTATTTTAGAAAAAAAAAGGGGTAGCCCATGAATTTATCATACTATTACTAAATATCATGGTTTAGAAAAACGATCTGAAAATGGAATCGTTATGGCCATTGATTTCCGGGTTGACGGTTTAATCATCTGGTTCGAATGGATGGCCTGTTATGATAAAAAAAAAGCTAAAAATAAAAAATGGTCAAAAACCATTGAATGAATCGACAGGTCGACGGTTTGATCACCTAGATCAACAGGTTGTTGACTTTTTCAATGATTTTTGGCCAAAGACTATGTTTGTGGTAAAACAAAACCGGATGCCTAAACGATTCCTAGACCAAGCGGTCTGACCATCTGAATCAACGGCGGTTCGAAAACCATACTAAATATTAATAGGGCACCCCATCCATTTATCATATTATTGCTGAAAATAATATGATGGCCCATCAATCTATCATGTTATTAAACAAAATAGTAGGGCAATCAATTAATCGTCACTTTATAATCCATTACAATCTAGTTGAAAAAAAAGGATAATCAACCAATTTATCAAATTATTCTTGCATAACAATAGGATATGGATATCCCATCAACCTATCACATTATTCTTGATAGAATAATAGAATAACTCATCAGTTTAACATATTCCTATTGAAATATAATAGGATAACTCGTGATGTTAATATATTTTTTTACTATAAACCATGATGTTTGTGTTTTCTTATACCAAGTGTTTGTTTGTATGTTTGAGATAATGGGCGATGGGATAAGGTAGAAACTCTTCTACCTGTGAATGGTATCTCTCTACCATCATGATATGACCCACATTATATTTAGACACAAATTGTTTTTAAATAAACAGAATTATTTTCTTGATTCTAGAGGACAAATGTATCAATGGCTGTATTTGGTTTGAAAGAAAAATTAAGGAAAAGAAAGGAAAAAAAAGATGGGGAAACCTATACAAATTTTGGTTATACATAGGAGTTTAGGCTCAAAAAGACCGTATGGCAGCAATTATAGAGTTAGCAACACGTTTGGATGCCAAGAAATTCTCTTAATGGGCTCAAATGGGCTAAAAAATGAAGTTTTTTGTTCTAGGTTTATTTATAGATGATATAGTGAAAACTTGTATTTCTAATGAAAAAAGCACTTTTTTTTTTGTTACCAAGCAAATCTGTTGTAAATGGAAAAAGCTACTTGGAAAAGCACCTCACCAAGCACTCAATAAGTACTTTTTTAAGAAGCACTTCTTAACTCTTATGAAGCCCATTTTAGAGGGGAAAACCAACCATTGGCCATTGCTAAGCGCAATCTAAGTTTTCTCGACCTTAATAGTTATTAGTTAGAGTAATGACAGCAATGACAAAGAAAAAAATCATCCAATTAGGCCTAGGGGGCATTTAACAACATAATTGATTTTGTTTTTGAACAACTCAATAACTGACTACTTCTCGACATCTCTTAATTGAACACAAAGATGGATTACTTTGATTATTGTTACATTTTACCTTAATCCGTTATTTAATATCAATATCCGATTAGTTTAATTGTAGGCTCTTCGTGGCACGGCCAATGGACCTTACATGCAGCATTCTGCGTAGACCCCACCCCTTAATCCCTCTCTGTGATGTGGTGTAATATGTAATACCGAAAGACATGATCTATTTGTGTAATTTAAAAAGTGATGCTATAGTTCTTTTAGGCTTATAGTTAGAAATATGATGTGACAACTCGTTTAAAGTGTTTTGGTGGAATGTGTCATGTCTGTGGGCGTTGTTACAATACGGAACTTCTGATTTCTCTAACACTTATATATATAAATCTGAGGCATTTGCGTTGCTATTCTTTTATGAAACATACATTGTGTATAAGCAATGGTTATGGTACATCCTATCTCGTAAAGGACTCCCGATTTGTTTTTCACAGAATGCGCCTTATACCCACTCCGGATCTATTCATTACGGAACGTCTCATGTTTGTGTTTAGGGTTTCTAGCATATATAAGGGCAATTTTTTGCCTTTATATCAATGAAAAATAATATTTTTATATAATAATTAAAATGGGATAGTTTTTTTGGAATAATATCAAGAAAGGGCAGTGGACACTATTGCGTGTCTTTCTCATCCGCCTTTGTATTTATGCGAATGGATCATAACATTTCAGTCAAATAATAACTGAAATTGCAAAAAGCAATTTCACGTCCCAAAAAGCAAACAGGTGGCCACATTTGAGGCTTTGACTTATTTAACGATCTCTGACAAGGTGTAAAGGAATTCATTGTTGTATTGGTGGCACCATTGTAAGATGTACGGAGGAAGGTGAAGACGAATGTAGGCCAATTCCTTTTGCTTCATTGTAGTTTCATATATATATATATAGAAAGAGAGAGAGAGTTCGGGTTTGAGGTTGGCTGAAATCGTGAAGTTATTGACGTCACTTTGACTAAAGAAGCACGAAGACATTTCAATGTGCCACCTATAATTTTACATAACATGGTTTCTCTTGAGGATATGGTCATAGTTGCCGCTGGTGACCTTAACCTACCGCGGCAATTTAGATGGATGTGGTGATGAAAAAATCATGTTCCATTCACATGAATGCAGAGAGCCGGAGGAGGAAGATGAACAAAAGTGCTCAATGCCATCTCTTGATATTTTTTTCCCAAAAAGCTATCATATTTTAATTATTATATTAAAATATTATTTTTATTGATATTAAGGGCCAAAAGTTGCCCTTTATCTGTCAGAAACCCTTGTATTTATCATCAAAAATATTTATATTCATATGTTGTCGATCAGCCCAGTTTGAAAGGAGTATAAATACATATACAAATACGTGGACCGTAGAACTTTGCATTTTGTATATATTTACACTGCACATTTGTACCTGTATTTATGCGCTTTCCAAACTGGGTTGATGACAAGGCCTTTCAGAGAAAATCCGATTAAACGGGTTCGGGATCCACCATTTAACTACCATTACGAACCCCATGATCCGGATAAAAAGATCCAATCCAGTTCCGTTTTTGTTTTCCTCTCTCAAAAATCAAAACATTGGCATTGAAGATTTTTTTGATGGATCATTTGGCATACTGAAGATCGAAGAGCAACGATGAATATAGAAGGATTAAATAATAAGGGAAGCATAAGATTCCTTTTTTTGTCTTTTATAAGTAAAAAAAAAAAAATCTTCTGTCACTGTCAGGACTAAAGACGGAGGTAATCTAATGATAGAGGGGTTCCGATGGATATAACATGTGACAACACGTGGCAAAAGATGCATAAAAAGTCTTCAAAGCATATAAGATTAGTGCTGGAATTAACAAAAAAAAGGGAGATAGAGAGATCCATTTGATCGACAAACTCGTGGTGGGCCACGTGCGTCATGGGACTCGGAGGATTTTAGGCTGCAAAGCGCAGGTGAAGTTGATTACTGAATACTGATTTGATCTTACGTCCACCATACGATTATAAATACATATATTTTTTATATTCTAAAGATAAAAAAGGAAAGCAAGTAAAGGCTCAGGCCTCAAAGCAAAAGCATATCGTACAATTTGCCCACATGCATTTATATCGCGGGCGCACATTCAAAAATACCCCCGAGCCCCCGACTCCATTTCACGGATCCTTCCAAGCTTGTCGTCCCTTTGTGCACTAATCATTTTTGTTGCCTAAAATCTCCAAAAACACCACCTCCCATCAACCGTCTCACAGCTTCAGCTACGTTGAATATCAAGGATATTCCCGTCATTCTGGCGGGATATTTCAATCATTCCGTTTCTCGAACCAAAGACCAACCGGGTCCAGTGGGGGTGGGTGGGGCCTGGTGGGACAGGGAGGAGGGTTGTGGGGTCCATCGCAAAAATTTCTCTTGCCCAACGTACAATGCCTCCCCCACACGATCATTATAACTGTACTCCAAATGGCGCACGTTAGCTGTCTCTACAATCATTACGGTTGCAACCAGGACCGTACATAAAAGTTGGGCCAAAGCTTAACCTACGCCCCTCTCTACTCTCTCTCTCTCTTTACCCGCCTCTTATCGGTCCGAACAGACTATAAGTCTTTCCCCTCTCTTTGTATTTTCAAACTAGACTGTTGCATACTGATCAGCGAATTTAATGGATCTGTTGCAGTCTGCAAGTTTAATTGCTCTGAACTGTTTATACAGCTAGATATAACTGTCCTCTCTCTCTTTCTCTCTCATTTGGTTGATCGTTTGATCCACTTACTGTTCGAACCTTATCGTTCTTATGTCATTTCGGAAAAGTTTCGGAAGGCTCACCCTGTCGACCTCCGATCGGGTGCTGTTTTTCTCCGCTGAGTGGACTGATTTAACCTCCTCTTTCCTCCAATCTAGGGTTTATCTACACCGATGGAAATGCCCGAGGGTTCGGCACCCTTCGGCTTCGGCGTTTCGATAGAGATTCCGATGAAATGAGACGGATTCATCGTGGTCTTAGTGCTGTTTCTCCAATTTTGTTATACGTATATTTCTGTTTTTGCCATCCTTCTTTTGACGATTGAGTTGTTTTGTTGATTGAGTTGAGTTTGTTGAGATGAATCCTCTGTGTTGCATTGCTCCCGTTTCGATCGATCGAGACCGGAGTAACCCTGGGGTAGCCAAATCTGCCATACAGATTCCGTTAGGGCATGACAACTCTGTTACAAGTGTGGGAATTGGTTCAAACAAGCAGTGTTTTTCGGCTCAGGATTCGTCGGTTGGTACTGATCTGGACTGCGGAGTGTCTCCTGCTACTACTGTTGTTACTGCTGTTGGGAATCATGAGTTCGAAGAGACGACTGTAGAAGGCAGAGATTCCAAGGCTTGCTGTGGTAATGGTGCCGTGAATGGCAGTGTAGCCGGGATTCTCTACAAGTGGGTGAATTACGGCAAGGGTTGGAGGTCTCGATGGTTCGTGCTTGAGGACGGGGTTCTTTCTTATTATAAGGTGCACGGGCCGGACAAGATTTTGATGAGTCCTGCAAGAGAGAAGGGTGTTAAGGTGATTGGAGACTATTCATTGAGGTATATGAGAAAGGCCAGCTGTGGCAATGGCCTACGTGGGTCTGCCAAGCGGTGGAAGCCCTTCGGAGAGATACATTTGAAGGTTCGATTCCTTCCTTTGCTCCCCGGGGTTTAGTTGAATGGTTGTGTTATTCGTTTAGTTTCTAGCAAGTGCAGGGTGATACTAATAAGTAATAACAAATTTTATTTGCACAACCATGGATCATGGCTGCCCTATCTTCCTCACATAGAATAAAGAGAACTAGTTCTACGAGTATGTACTTGGGCACTTGTGATTTAACGGCGAGGATTCAAGACCTCTTTCTCCCCCTCTGTATGTTTTCTTTGTTCCACTGGAACTCCTACATCATGTGCAAAATCTCTCTGCATCAATATGCAAATAAGGGGATCATTCTTTACTTGAGGTGTTATGAGGTCCTCTTTACTGTTAAAAACCCCAAAAGTAATTATTTCCAAGAACCTAGAGGAGGGGGATGGACATTAGGTGATCAGTTGCCCCGAATCGGTAATTTTGTTGAAATCAAACCAGAGGAGTGTGCTAGAAATACTCATACAACATGGACGTGCATTTTTTATACGCAACAAACATCACTTCACAAATGCATGAGCATAATTCTTATATACATGAAATTATTTAATAATATCTGGAAATGCCTCTGATCAGAATGAAAGAAATAGAGGACAAGGTGGTTTGTCAGCTTAAATGTCTCCAAATCCTGCATTATATTTATCAAGTAAAACAATTAAGGGAAACACTAAATCAGAGCTTTGATGATGGGTCTGAGAATGGTTAGATCTCTGCAGCTGAACTCTGTTCTCATTGAGGGGGATTCCAGAAATGTTATTAATTGGGCTTCCCACCCAGAAAAGGGCCCTTGGAGGTTGGGTCATTTCCTCAATGAGATCTCAGAAATAACCTCTTCTTTGCATTGCAGCTTTAGATGGATTCCAAGGGAGCTGAACTCAATTGCGGATCTTTTGGCTAAATCTGGGGTGGACCAAATTTTTTGGTATAGTGCTAATAGTTTGCCCCCTTAAGTGGGGTGATTTTATAGTTGTGAGATCTTGATGGTTTTGTACATCTTCTCATGTACACCCCCCTTTGCCCCTTTTTGAATATAATAGTTATCCTTTCTCAAAAAAAAAGGGGAAACACTAAATCACTCTGATCAAAACTGTTTGGCAGGTGCTTTTGCTTTTGTTTAGCTATGGCTTTCTAATTACTTGTGAAAGATCAACCTAGTCTAACACATAAATGAACTCCTAGCTTCCTCAAATATCTATAGTTCTGAATTTTCTATATGCTCATGGGAGATGGAGAATGGGACCTATATATATGATCAGCTATATTCTTTCCATATATTTACATAAATTTTCTTTGATATCAATTACTTACGCTATCATATGTTTATGTGGTCAGTATGTCTTAAATGATATTGCATGCAGGTTTCATCAATTCGTGCGAGCAAATCAGATGATAAAAGACTTTCCATATTCACGGGCACTAAGACTCTCCATTTGCGATGTGTATCGAGAGAAGACAGGGCATCATGGATTGATGCATTACTGTCTGCTAAAGATCTTTTTCCCAGGACGCTCACAAGCAGTGATTTTCCACCCTTGGATGACATTGTGGTATCAATGGACAAGCTAAGGTCACGGTTACTGCAGGAAGGACTGAGTGAAACAGTTATTAAAGATTGTGAATCTATTATGCTCTTGGAACTCTCTGAATTGCAGAACCAATTGAAGGCTCTTCAATGCAAACATATTGCTCTGCTTGATACATTGAGGCAGTTAGAGGTATTTCTTTCTATGAGCTTCTTTCCAGTATGCTTAAAGGAATGTGACATGTACTTTCTTAAACTAACAAAAAATTTGGAATTTTTAGGAAAAAAAAGAGAAAAGACCACTTTGAGGGGGTCAACCTCGTTAAACACTTTGATGATGTTTGGCCTCTTAAAACAGAAATTTTCTTCATTCATAAGTCAACTTAACTCAACAATGCAATCAATTTATTTATAAGAAAATAATACAATAATTTATAGAATACAAGAAACTGAAACAACTTTTATACTAATCCACTAACTACTAGATATATAACACAATAGAACCAAAGAATGTAGAGAGGCATAACAATGTTGCAAAGTGTTTTTTTTTTTCCTCTTAACAATTAAAAATTAAAACTTCAAAATGATTTTCTCACGAGGAACTGCTGAAGTGTTTTACTCATTCAGATTTCATTAAAACTGATATTTCACTTTCTTAGCTTAAATCTTCTTATCATTTTGTATATCATGACCTCTAAACTCATTTGTTCATGTTTTTCTACCTGTCACAGTATTATTATTTTTTTAATTTAATATTATTGCCAAACTATAGTTGTATATCTTCAATGAGAAAAATTCTACTGAAAGCAATGCCAAGTTCTTCACCAAGTTGTTGGGTGAGCTGTATTCTTTCTGTTTTGAGTGGTAAATTCATAATATGTTATTTCCAACTTGTTTCAAATTACAATATAAATTTTCCAATCGCTTTGTTTTTTTTTTTTTTTTTGAAAAGTAAGCTATTGTAGTAATATGTCAAAAAGATAACAAAAAGACAGCCATGTACATCCCTTCTATACAGATGCTATACAATCTGTGAGCAAAGTTCTACTTCAAAATTTTGTAGATGGTAGTTTTAAATATCTGTTGGATGGCAAGGTATGGATGCTATATGACCCTCTAAATGTTTACAATGGGAGTAGTTATTTTGACTGGTGTTGAAATTTTTTTCCTAATTCCTATATGGATTCAATTATTTATTTGTGAACATCAACTAGATATTCACGAGCTATTATTTCAGTAGGTACTTGCATTCCATGTAAAGTCTGAGGATGCTCTTTTGCATGGTAAACTTTTTATGTTATTTATAGTCTCCAAATAATGACTTAACTGAGAAGATCTCGTGCTTATTGGAATTGATTGAGGGTAGCTTTATATTTTCGTGCTCCCATATTTTAAGAGTCCACACCAATTCTTTCCACATTTGTCTATATGTGGTTTTTCCTTGTCTTTAATCCTGCTTGGACAGGCTATAGAAGATAAATAAATCACATAGAGAGAATAATTTAACCAAATTATCCTTGCCTTTTTTTTCCAGACAGAGAAAGTAGAACTGGAAACAACTGTTGTGGATGAAACAAAGGAGCGTAAGTCATATTCTGGACAAGGGAATGGAAGATTTAGTGGTTTGTAATGCTTTTAAATTTCCCTTGATTTCAAATTTGTTTTAAGTTTCTATGTATTGGCATGTATGGACATTATTTGTATTTGCTTGATGACATATATAAGGATATAATTTGGTCATCTCATAATTTAATTGATCTTATCATCTTATGATTTGTTTATCTCAACTTTCTTATCTGTTACTTACTTACTCATACATTCAATATCTTTGCAACTCTGATTTCTCTCACAAATATTGTTCTCAGGAGTAGAGTTTGCTTCATAGTGAACATAATGTTTTATTTCAATAAAGTATCTATATGTCCCAACCAAACACCGGACAGGACAGTTTTACCTGGGGGCCATATTGGAAAACCTGGAAGTTGAATTGACTCACACCACCTTTAGGATATAACTTGGTTGAGTTTACTTGCAGTGCAGGGGCAATTCAAGTATTCTTTTTTGTTTTTAATTTTATTATATAATCAGCTAAGAAAAAATACAATATACTAAAACGTGAAAATGGAAAAGAAGTCAGAAGCATGTTCTTTTTTATGCAGTTCTTGGGTCTTGATCATGTTTGTCTATATTTTGTTCAGGCATCCAGTTGAATATTTTTCACTTATTCCTCTATTAGTAAATCACAACAAACCTACAAACTTTGACTAACACTAGTGCATAATGTAAGAAAAGAGAAGGAATGAGGAAGGAAAAGGAACTAAATCTTATAGTGGTAGACAAATCTTGTCACATTGCACTCATTTAGGTGGATAAAGATCAATGTTCAGTCATTGCACATTTGGTGCACTTTCTTAATAGGCACTTCACATGGCCGAGGAACTTTCGTGTGGACATGGCCACTCAAATTCATTTTTTTCTCACTCAGGGTGGCCAATTTAGAAATCCTAATCATTGGCAGCTGAGGTGAGGTGAGAGAATAAAGGTTTAGGACTGGTGGAGCCTGGAGGAGGACAGAAGATCATTAATAAGACCTGTCCAACCTAGTGTGGCTACTGAATGAATTAAGCAGTGAATTTGAAGTTATCCTGACTGTCTCATAGAATCTTTGAGGCCTTGTCATATTCATTGTAACTTTTGACTCAACCATTATTAAGAAGTGAACCAGTTAGGTTCTGACTGTATAAAAAATAATGATTTTCTGTCCTATCAAAACTAGAAAAATTCTTTCTTTGCTACTGAAAGTTCCAATGATTCTCTAAACATCACATTCTTCAGAAGTACCTTTTGATTATAAGGAATATGATTTCTTGCTTTCTGAAGGTTAAAATGTTATTTTTTTAGCAATTTGAACAACTTGTGAATAGCTGTATTTATTTCCTGTAAGTCTTATCTTTCTTGTTTTCTTCTATTGTCTCAGATTTCTATTCCATCATGTCTGAGGGTAGTGGAAGTGATTCTGATGCAGATAATGAAAGTCAAGATGGAGTGGATATTGAAACTGATGAAGATGATGGAATATTTTTTGATACAAGGGACTTTTTGTCTTCAGAGTCTCTAAGAAGTGCTTCCTACCGCAGTAGGGAGTCTATGGGAAAGGCCTGTAGTGGTGGTATGGAGATCAAGACTATAGAATACCCCTATGTCAAAAGAAGGAATAAGTTGCCTGAACCAAAAGAGAAAGAAAAACCAGTTGGTCTATGGTCAATAATCAAAGAAAATATTGGAAAAGACCTATCAGGAGTTTGCCTCCCTGTTTACTTCAATGAGCCACTTTCTTCGTTGCAGAAATGCTTTGAAGACATGGAGTATTCATATTTGGTTGATCGAGCACTGGAATGGGGCAAGCAGGTCAGGTCCTCCGCTATGCTTTGATTTGTGGCAAAGCAGTTCCTTAAAGCATGATCTGCTTGTTTCATTTTTACCCAGGTAGTTGGTATGTCAGCCTTAGCATTAAGGCGTACATGTTATGTCAAGAATAATCTTTCTCATTTGTTCAAGCTTTCTCTGAACTTGTCTATCTTGTCATCCAAACATAGGTTATTCCCTGAACTTTATAAATGATTTTCTTTTCTTTGTTTCATATTAGTACTGGGCCCACTTTTAAGTTATGTCATCCAGTTTAGCGATTTTTACTGTCAAAGCCCACTTTTTTTTTTTTTTTTGTCTTAGATCTTTGCTGTGTTTGACTTTGTTTGTCCACATGTAAATGTCCTATTGCAAGTCTGAGTTGTATATTTTTATGGGTTTTCCAAGTGCATGTATTGTGTTAGGACTTGAACAGCAATGCATCCCCCAGTGCCCAAGCTCAAGTGCCTTAATAGTTTAAACATACTGGCATCCCTGGCTGGGATCAATTGTCTTTAGCCTTAAGCTGGGGCGTTGTACAGTCAAAACTTTCATCTCTAGTGGTATTGTGGGAACACTGAGGCCCTTCGTGTTGTGACTTGCAAGCAACTCAAAGGTTCACTGCCCCCCCCCCCCCAAAAAAAAAAAAAATAATAATAATAAAAAATAAAAAGATTTTAGGCAGTGTATTGTTCATCAGAAAATAAGAGAAAACAAAAAGTTGAAGAGAAATAGGTGTTGCAAGCTTCTTTATGTCTCAAAGTTGTGAATGAAACCCAGCCTAAACTTGAATTTGGGCTAGAAATTGAGATTGAGTCGTATTCATTCTGCTGACAACTTTGTCCAGTGGGCCTTGGAGTTTGGTTCATTTTTTTGGCAGAAGCTAGAGACATACTGGACTCAATGCAGGTTAAGCTGAACTGGGTTCCCAGGGAATTGAAACACTGTAGCAGACGGGTTAGCTAAATCTGGTGCTCATAGAGATATTTATTTAGTGACAGTGCTCTGCTTTTGTAATCTTTTTCTTTGTTTTGCTCTTGATGTACATCTTCACATGTACCTCCTTTTCTTAATATAATCTCAGTTACTTTTTGCTCAAAATAAAATAAAAAGAACTTTGTCCAGTGGCCCACCCTGCCAGCTATTTAGGCTGTGCTGACAGGGTTTAACACCCTCCATTTGTACCAGATAATGGTATATTAGAACTTAGAAGTGCCATTGACACAAACAAGGTCATCTTTGACACATTCCCTGACCATAAAATCACCATGATTTCTGCCATCTTTTCCTGGAACTCATTTTGCTCCTTTTGCTTTCAAAATCTATAATCTTCCTGCTTCTCTGAAGTTGTTGAGGTATTGATGACCATGGTTTTCAAGGCGCCAAAGTGAGGCTAGGCAACAGGGGGGCACCTTCTCACCTAGTTGCCAGGTGGACACCTAAGCTAGGCATCATTTAGGCAATGGATTTTTTTTTAAATAATACCATGAATCCTAAGGTAATTCCCCTAGGTTCCATAGAAACCACCAACCATCTTTTACTAGTAGTTATCATCTATTCATGAGAATAAAAAAAGAAAAGAAAATTCAGTAAATATAGGGGCTAAGCCAATGTTTTTGTCCTAGGGGCTAAGTTCTTCCTTGCTTATCAGTTTAAGCATGGTTCAAAGTATTGGTACACTCGATTCTGAAAAATTCAGTATTGAGCAAATAAAAATTGTTGATACCCTATGGTAGCTTAAATTTCAGTCAATGCCTTTTTGTCCATTATTATTGCACATCTATTACTATTGTTTAAAACTGACACATTGCTTAAACCCTAACAAATAAGAAAATAATAAAAAGAAATTAGTATATAAAACCAAAAAATTAATAATTTAGTTTAATTATATTTATTTTATTTTATTATTTTTTTGTCTCTTTGATCTTACTGAAATACTTTACCTTATACTTTCAAAAATTATATCTATTATAATCCCCAAAAGCATAAATAATTATAAAAATATTTCGTAACACCATTTACAAAATAGCTAGGTGCTTAAGTGAGGCGACCCTCCATGGGTGCCTTGTTGCCTAGGTGTTGCCTTGACAACTATGTTGGGGACCATTCTCAGGTTAGTTTTTTTGTTGCTTTTTTCTATCTCAAGTCATCTATGTTGGTTATAGGTCCCTTATTTTAGTTGGCACATACATGGGGAGTTCATGAAACTTTATGTATTCCAGATTGCCATTATTGGGCCTCAACCGTAGCATGATTGCTGTTTGGTGGTGTTGGTACTGATGTGGTGGAGACTGCTTTGTCCATTAATCTTGTCATGCAAATCTCTATAAAATTGCCATTTACAGCGTTCAAAAGTACAGCTGCAAATGGATCAGATTTGAATTGATCTGTTACAATTAAAATTCAGATCAAATCTTATCTGTCATATTCATACTGTACTCTGTACTTGGTTCTTTGGATCATTAATAAATTAAATTAAAAATTATCAAAATATTATATATTATTAATAAAGCACTAGAAATGTCTGATATTGTATTCTATGAGACTTTAACCTATGACTCTTCAGTAAACATAGAACATTTAAACCACCTTTACTAATAGGTAAACATTAATTATTCACATACAGACACTAATTTTATAAATGAGTGCATATTATTAGATTGGATTTGGACAAATGGTTAGTGTGTGCAGCCCTATTCGACATCTATTTGGTGTCAGTATCTGTGAGTCTATATGATGGATGTTTAAACTTTGGAATGTGATCTTTTTTAAGGTAGATCGAATCTCTTTCTTTCATATAATACCATATGCAGATATAGGTTTTCTTAGAATGCTTTTGTTTATGGTTTAAAAACCTGAAATTACTCAAAAATGAGAAAATGGTGTGGTCAATCAATGTCTAGAGGGTATATAATCACTTTTTCTAGCATTCACCCAAGTGACTCAAAAATATTCTACCCTATTTGTTTAGCCACCTTTTATTTTTCTTTTATTCGCTTCTAGCCACCTTTCATTTTTCAAACCCTGCTTTGCTTTATCCATTCAATTGATAGCAACATTTCAAAGAATTAATGTTTGGCTAATGTTGAGTTGGAAATAATAGTATTTTCTTGGTGGGTCTTACATTGCATGGAATCAACTGAGCTATGTTTGAGCTTATGGTTGAATATGGGGGTTTGTATATGGTGCAGGGGAATAGCTTGATGAGAATTTTAAATATTGCAGCCTTTGCTGTATCTGGATATTCTTCAACAGAAGGTCGACAGTGCAAGCCTTTCAATCCTCTACTAGGGGAAACATATGAGGCTGACTATCCAGATAAAGGGCTCCATTTCTTCTCTGAAAAGGTTATATGTCACTGTTCTTTTTAAAGGATTTGGTTTTATTAACAGTAAATTTCTCCCTTCTGTGCCATATTGGTTTTGCAGGTGAGCATGGATCTATCATTTGTTTATGCTGTATGGTAGAAAGATGAAGATGGAACTCTTCTTTCCCTGTTTTTTTTTTTTTTTTTTTTTCTATTTTACTGTATTCCTTAATATATACCCTCAGGAATCAAGAAGCCACACTAGTTTTTGACAAAAAATGCAAATACTTAGCTTTCTAATTTCTATAATTAGCCAGAGCAAGACATTTTTGTAGTAAACTTCTAGCCTGTAACTAGTGGCTCTGATTCAGGTGAGCCACCACCCAATGATTGTTGCTTGTCACTGTGATGGGAGGGGCTGGAAATTCTGGGCAGACTCTAATCTGAAAGGCAAGTTTTGGGGGCGTTCGATACAGCTTGATCCTGTTGGGGTTCTCACCCTTCAGTTTGAAGATGGAGAGACATTCCAGTGGAGCAAGGTCACCACTTCTATCTACAATATTATACTGGGTAAAATCTACTGTGACCATTATGGCACCATGTGTATCAAAGGCAGTGGCAATTACTCCTGCAAGCTCAAGTTCAAGGAACAGTCTATCATTGATCGAAATCCCCACCAGGTACTATTTTAGATGTTCCATAGCCTCTTTTTGTCAGGACGATAGATTATAGGCCGAGAAATCCTTTTTTTGAGTGTTCTGCTAGTTCTGTCCTTTTTCTTTTATCTTACTTTATATGTGAAGAAACCCTAATTGTTTTTAATGTGCTTATTCTCTAAAAGCAATCCCTAGCCATTGTACTATACAAAATACTGATAAATTATCATCTAGACCTGAAGTACTTGCCCTTTTCCTCGAATCCTAGTATTAGTATCCTACCATTCTAAACATAAAAATTTCCACCCACCACTTGAATTGGAAAGTGTGGATTCCTGAGATGAGGAAACCCTCTTATTTTTCTCAATGAAATTCCATAAATTCATATGGTAAGGGAGTTCGTCAGGTTGTCTAAAAAGATAGTGGATTTATTATTGATAACTAGGACTGCCAAACAAGTCAAACTGTATACTCAAAGATCAGGTGCTTGTAGAAAGATGATTGGCTATGCGAGTGATTTACTAAAGTTGGCACTATTAGTGCTTTCTTTCTTTTTATCAGTAACTCAAAAGAAATTTATTAAAAATATGAGAAAGTAAAAAAACAAGTTGTGGAATAAACAAATAGACTTGACAGAGTCAAAATCCCCCATAGATAGATTGTCTCTGAGCCCCTTGCTTAGCTAGACCATCCACCAAGATGTTAGCAGACCATCCACTTCAATAATTAACCTTTCAAAACCCAATTCTTTGGCTTTCTCAACTCCAAAAATTATCAGTGCTTTCTTTGGCATATCCCTGCACGCCGTGCTCTATTGAGTATTGAGAACCCAGGATCTAAAGCAAGAGGACTTTTGGATGGTTATGGGGATAAGGTTACTCTGGTCTGTTGATCATTGGGTCTGAGGCCCAATTTGGTTTGGGACTCTGGTACTACTTCAAGGTCTCAGTTGATACCTTCCATAGTTTCATCTTTCAATAGAGTCAATGTGGAAGGTCTTTCCTAGATTGTTATTGGATAGGTGTAAATAAATCAGATGACCCTTGGACGCCATGCCATCATATTGGGGAAGCTAGATCTATGGTCATCAATGAACATGTACTTCAGATGGACCCCAATTATGGGTTTTACTATTTGAGAAGTTTGTTTTTTTCTTTTATTTTTATTTTCTTTAATTAGACTTGTATATCAGGTATCTTTGTTAAGGTTTTAGCAGTGGTATGTTTTCTCAACTATGGGAAATATGATTGTTATTTTTTTTTCTACTTTTCTCCTTTTCATTGATAAAGTTTACTTTTGTTGATCCACAAAAAGAAAATGGGAGGAAGATAACCCTTTTATCAAAGAGGAGATGATTTTCTTGGCTTGTAACTTGTTTGCATTGTCATCATAATTTTTTTCACACAAGTGGTAAATTCTCTTATTAGATCTGGTGTCCACTGGCTACACCTTCTCACTCCCCTCTTGTTGTCATGATATTGAAAAATAAATAAAAGAATATAAACATGCAGGTGCAAGGATTTGTTCAGGACAATAGAACTGGAAACAAGGTGGCAATGCTGGTGGGGAAATGGGATGAAGCAATGTACTATGTTCTGGGGGATCCCACTACAAAGCCAAAAGGGTATGATCCCATGTCGGAAGCTGTGCTGTTGTGGGAACGCGACAAATCTGTTACCCAGACTCGTTACAACCTTACACCTTTTGCAATTTCTTTGAATGAATTGACACCTGGCCTACTGGATAAGTTGCCTCCTACCGACTCAAGGCTCAGGCCAGATCAGAGGCATTTGGAGAATGGGGACTATGAGCTGGCAAATGCAGAGAAGCTCAGACTAGAGCAGTTACAGAGACAGGTATGCTCCAATGGATGCTTCTATTTCTTAACATTCACTAACTTAGGATGTCATTTCTATATACCTTGTACAAAATGAATGAAATGCAAGATACCTTTGGTCAACTTTTATTTGGTAGAGTGCTCTTTTGTCTTATAAAATCCATTATTTCTTTTATTTCCTTTCCATGGTAAACCAAACTTTTGGTTGAACATAAATGATTTACTTGAACTGCCTTTTGGGTTTTGGTCCAAGCAAGCCTATTAGTATCTTATCCTTTTGAAATTAATTATTTATTTTCAACTTATTTTTGATAATGCCTATGTTTTTTGTCCTCCTGCTCTCACCCACCAATGCAGGTGCTGGGACTATGTACTCTGTAGAAATTATTCTGATGTTAACTACTTGGCATTAGGAAACAAGGTTCCTAATGTGGCCCATTGCGAACCCTGCGGATTTGGCCCAAGTGTTATTGTGGTTTGCCCAGTCTTCAGCAATAGAGGCGTCATTGGAAAAACACATTCACCATTTCCACCATGTTGCCTTGGACATATTATCTTGATTGGGCATGGAAATCAATCTCAATATTTATTTTATATACTAGCATGATGAAGTTAGAAGCTTAAAAACATAGGGGATTTTTCTGTCTCTTTTGTGCAAAATAAGGCAATTTTCCCGAGGTTTGCCTTACTGCCATTTTTATTACCTTTTATCGTGACCAATGAAGCTAAAAACTGAAGGTTGCACTCAGTATCATGTTTCCTTTCCATGCATCCATATGCATACATTTCAGAATGAATTTCCTGATACTTGGATCGTCTAAGCTAAAGAGTAATTTCAACAAAATCATCCGTTTGTGATACAGGCAAGGAAGTTACAGGAGAGAGGATGGCAGCCAAGATGGTTCAAAAAGGACAAGGACGATGGCTGTTACCGTTACATTGGCGGTTATTGGGAAGCTAGGGAAAAGAGGCAATGGGATGGGATTCCAGATATATTTGGACAGAGCAGCCAAGGTTCTCCTTGTCCGGAGGAAAGATGAGATGAGATGAGGGCACATTTTGGTCAACTAACCTTTTATTCCCATACATGTATTTTACTTTTAGAGGGTGCCTAGTCGGTGGGATATACGGAGTTATCTTTTTGTAAGTTATTTAAGGAACAAGCCCCTTCCACGTAATCTATGTTAATGCTATATACATTTATTATTGGTTATTAATTTTGATTCGTTTTTTTTTTTAAACAATGCTTGCTTATCACTTTATCAGTTGTCGAGCATACCTTAAAAAAATCTGATGACATGGCCAATTTCCTACTTCCTAGACACGAAGAAGGTCGCTTGCAAGCTGCCCCTGGTCTAGACTCGATTTCTTTTAGAGCTTCGCTTCCATTTTTTTTTTATATCTAATTTAATTCAAGATAGTCACGTGGTCAGCTCTATTCTTACAGTTAGCATATTCCGTCAAAATTCATAGTCACGTAATATAGATTTTTGTTTTTAAACCCAATGTTACCCTTCATCTCTCTCCCTCTCCCTTCTTCCTTTCAGCGTGGCAAAACCGAGCTCTTCATAGTGGCCAATCGGATGAGATAACAGCGTTGTTAAACCTTCGGGGAAGAGGACGAATGGAAAAGGGCCATTGCACACACACCAACAATTAAATCCTCGGTTTAGTTGGGAGCTACCCTTGAATTTTTAAATCTGACTATGCGTCTCGGAATCAGATTAGGAGGTATTGTTCATATTATTAATCGGTAAAGAAGAAGAAGGAGAAGGAGGTGTTTTAGGGTTGGAAATATTAGGATCGGAGATTGCAGGAGAGGTGGAGTGGGAGCCAGCGGGGGAAGAGATAAGCAGCTGAAGGTGGAAGGCGCCATCTCTTTCACTACTTTCCAAGGATCGGCTGTGGTTGCCTAGGTTTTGGGGATTAGTCATGTGTTGTAATAGAGTAAACAACTCGCTTCCAAAGTGTCATCGTTCAGTTGTTCTATCGAGCAAGTGAGAATGCTATTTGCAGGGTGTATGGGATTGGAAGCCAAAGCCAAAGGCGTTGTCATTAATTAGATGACAAGGCCGTTCATTAAGCCCATAAGTAGATGATGCAGATATGAGAAGCTCATGCTTGTGCTTGGATTGGAAGCCAGAGCTAGAGGCCTTGTCAAGGAATAGAGTGAGAAGCTCCCTGTTATTGAGTATCTTTGCTCGACCATTGCCCCATGTGATGTTGAAGTCTTTGTAGAAATTACTTGCTGAAGCAGAAGCAATAGCTAAAGAGCTCAAAATCAAAAATAAAACAGAGATTTTAAGAAAATCCCATGAGAAGTAGGGGTATTCAAATTCGGATGGTAAATTGAAAATCGAGGGTGTCAATTTGGTTCGGTTTTTGTTTATTCAAAAAATCTGTTTTTGGTTTCGGTTTTGGTTCGATTTGATTGAGATTTTCAACTGAACTGAACCAAAAACCAAACTAATGGTTGTATCTAATTAAGCCTGTTAAATATATAATATTCTATTTAAAACTTTATACTTATTAATTAATAATTATTATTTTTTCCAATGACAAATTCGAAATTTCCCATTGTGTTTTACAGCTTTAGGCCTATGCTAGATTTTAATTAAATAATAATTAATTAATTGTTTAGAGAGTCTAAACAACTGAAGTGTTAAAACCTAGACTGATTATTAATTATTCATTAATTGTTTGTGAAAAATGGGGTACAGTTGTTTTAATAATTAGTCATTAAATTATTTCATTAAATGAGTGTAGCTGGAGATTTCTTAATAGTCAGCAAAATTGGTGGGCGCAATTATGAAAATCCAAATATCTAACGTGTAATATAAAATTTCCTTACAAAATTTCTCATTCTAGCTCTTATTTTTGAAAATCTTTAGCACTCAAATTGCAAAATCTTTTCTCAAAGATAGGATTTCTAGTCTCGATCTCTTCCACAGATAATATCACCCAAGTTCCTTGGGTTCAAGTGAATAACAGCTTTCAATTAATTAATCAACCTGTCCTTGATCATTTAATAAATACTAATTTCTCTGATCTCATAGTAAATGGTCATTGGAACGCTTCTTTAATCCAAAATCACTTTGACTCTCATTAGATCTCTCAAATTCTGAATACTTTCATTTTACCTGCAAATACTCGCATCCGTTGGATTTGGACTAAACACTCATTTGGGAAATTTAAAACTTCAGCTGCTTGTACTGCCTTAATTCAAGAATCTCTTCCTTTTCTTTTTTATCAAATCAAATTTTGTACTAAATGGATTTGGAAACTTTATTGTTCCCCTTGGTATTAGCTTCTTTTCTGGAGAATTATCTATAACTACATCCCTGTAAAGGCAAAAATCCTTCTTGACACTCAAGATTTATCATGTGTCTTTTGTCAACAGCAACTTGAAACTCTAAATCACCTCTTCATTGAATGTCCTTTTACAAAATCTATGCTCTTTGCCTCTCCCTGGAATATTAATATTATGGAAACAACTCCTTCATCTTGGATTGACTGTATCATTCACATTGAACACAAGAGTCCAGATAAAGATACTTTTCAATTAATGCTTTCTTGGTATGTTATTGCCTTATATTACATTTGGTATGCTAGAAATGAGAAAAATTTCAAAGACTCAAATATTTCTAATATTTGGGTTATTAGGAAAGATAATTATATTTTTCAGGCAATTTCAGACTCTCATCCACCGTCAGACCCAGATATAAACTTAGCACCTCAATTTTGTTTACAGCTTAAGCCTTATACTGATTGTCTCATTTTCATTGACACAGGGAAAATTAACCAATCTTTATTTTCTTATGGGATTATTATACTGAATATTCAATTACACTGAATTCAAATTTCAGGAAGGAAGAAATTACATTCTATAGATGAAGCTGAACTTTTTGTGATTCATCAAGGAGGTATTTTAATCCAGCAACTTGGAAAATCTCATCCTATGTTTTGTTCAAACTCTCAATTTGTGATCCAGGTTCTTCAAAATCAATCATCACTCTATTGGTCGTTTTTAGGACTGTTAATAGATACTCATAATCTACTTTCTGGTTTTAGTTCTTTTCAACTATTATATATATTAATAAGAGATATAATGTTCCTAGATAATGTCCAAAACTTTGTAATTTACTCTTTTTGTTAATATATATTTTGATTTATTTGTCATAAAAATTGTTTATAAATTATTAAAACCAAACCAAAAACCGAATCGACTGAATTCGGTTCAATTGAAAAAGAGATAATAAAACCGAATAATCAATTACCGAATCGAACTGACTGATTATACACCCGTAATGAGAAGCAGAAGAGGAAGAAAGCCATAAAAAAATTGTTGATCGTAGAGATTTTATTAATAGGACTTGAAGAATGAGCAACTGGTTGTAAGTTGTGAGTGAAGTGAGATTCTTTAATGCTAGATGGCCTTTTATAGGTGGTGGGATTTGTGGAGAGAAGGTTGGACTGTAGAGGGTTCGGGCTGTGTTCCTATGTTTTACGCGAGGTTGCGAACTGGCTATAGGCCTATAGCCCATATCATAGAAGTGAAAACTGAAAAGTGAATGAACAAACAATCCTCAGCTCTTGCACTTGAAAGTTCAAACATTTTTTAGTAGAAGATAACTGAGAGCTTTAATGAATGGCCTGGTGTCAGCTGTCTTTGTCACCGCCATTACAAACAGGGAGCTCGAAACTATAAATGGCCTGGTTGTCGACTTGTCTAATTAGTCAATTTCTTAAATCTTAAAAGATAGTTTTAAAAGTTGTCTTCTTATTTTTTTACATCTTTGTGAAGGATTACACAACCCCCTAACCTAGGTGTAGGTGGAATTGGATCCAAAAGCAGCCTATAAGCTTAGAAATGCAGGCTCATTAGATGTACTTAAAATCTCATGCATTTACACGATATACAATATGGTTTCGATATGAAAATTTTCTATAGGTGCATTTGGAAATGATGCAAATAAGTGTGAATGCAAATATATAGAGTGTAAAATGATTTATATGAATTGTAAAGTTGGGGTTAGTTTTACATAGGACAAATTTATTCTTATCAAACAGATTTTTAGCTGTAATTGATGCAAATACGAATTCCAATAAAACATATACCTTCTTTTATTAAAAGCCCACTTGAATGCAAATTTACTTTTTTTTATTGATTTACTTTTACATCTTATTATTAATGTACATATACATTGGAAAATGTGTTTTATGTCATTTGTCAATGCATAAATGTAATGTTGTCAAACATAGGCAAAAGTGAACCAAAGTGCAAATTTACCCTGAACTGGATTTAGAAGGGGTGAAAATGTGTTCTTTGAAGGCGAATTAACACTTGCGACTAGACTCCCCTATCTTTCAAATTTAGAACTTATCTTCTTAAGGCCCATTACTAGGGGTGCAAATCCAAACCGATCTGAAGTCCGATCGTATATTCTCGGATTCGATCAGAAATCAGATCGAATTCGGATCACCCCCTATCCAATTCTAGAATATCTGATCTGATATGTATTATTTATTTATTTATAAATATATTATTTATATTGTATTTTTATGAATTTGTTATATTAATTATTTTTTTATAAAAAACATGTATATATATATGATGAAAATAATTGAAAAGATACTTGTGCTTTTTGTTTTTCTTTATTTAAATTGTTATATTTTATTATTCTTTTAATAATTTATTAATTTTTTAAAAATCAAATCGGATTAGATCAAATCCGCAAATCTGACTTCCTCATTGGATTTGAGTTCAAATCTATGTTTACCAAATCCAATTAAATATGCAATTAATAGTATCAAATCGAATTTGGATATACCCCAATTTGAATCTGATCCATTTGTATCTCTAAACCCTTTTTTGGCATGACTCATTTTAGCAAACAAACTCACTCCAAGCCAAATACTTACAACTCAAAGCTGGAAAATAATTCTAAATCAAAATGCATTTTAAAATAATGAGAACTCCGTTTTACATAGCGAGTCCTTAGGCTCTGTTTGAAAAGAGTATAAATACAAAAAATGTATAGTACAAATACATATAAAATAATATAAAATATAAGATTTTACATTCTATATATTTGTATTTATACTTCTTCCAAACTTTTTGTTATGAGTATAAATACAAATATATGAAAGGCTCAAGATTGAAAGGAATACAAAAATGTGAAAATCTTATATTTTGTATGTATTTATAATCTTTTTAAGCTGAGCATATATATGATTGCAGTTTCTGTTCTATGGATTCATGGATTAATTTGATTTCATTTAGATACACCTTGTACTATTGTTTCTTTATTAAAAAAAAGTAGTTGTATGAATAATGACAAAGTCAGCATCTTAAAAAAAAATCGTCTGATTTAACTTTAATCAACCACGGTCCGGAATTTTCAAGGTCCCACTCCCACACCCATATATGACTTCTCTGTCCCTCTAAGAACATGATTAGACTATTGATTTTTGTATGTTTGACGGTTCACACATCTCCACTTGTCACATTGTCAGAGTACAAAACAAGAAGATATAGTTCTGCTGCTGACAAATGACCACCCTTTTACCTTCTTTGCTTGTCTTGTTTCTTATATTTACCATCAACCCCCTCCCAAAAAAAAAGAAAATAATAAATAAAGAAAATGCAAAAGCCCCCTTTTATAAGCTTTAGAAAAAGTCAAAAAACAACAAAAATTAATTATCATGGAAACGCAAATGCTATTGCGTGTCAACCATGACTCAGACAACAATGCGTTTCAAATACGGTGATGTGGAATTTATTCTTCGTTTTCATTTCAACCCAAACACAAAACACGAATTAAATGGATTTCTTCTCTAATCCTTCTTTTTTTAATATTTTCCTTTTCTTTTCAGCTTTGTGATTTCCAAGAAGGAACCGAATAACCGATAAAGAAGGCCCAGAGAAAAAAATAGAACATAAGCAAGCAACGGAATGGCAACGTATCATCGATTTCAGATGTCGATCATCAAACGATACAACAACTTCATGACATGATCCAACGGTTGACATCTCGACCGCACCTCTTGTACAGAAACTTCGTCGCTCCTTAAAATTTGTAATTAAATTAGAAGTGATTTGTCTTGTTGTATTGTATGTATCTGAAATTGTTTAATTAGCAAAACACTTCTATCTTCATCCGGCATCCCTGGACTGGAAGCATGTATCCTGATTCATACATGATGTCAAAGGTTTTGCTCCATGTGGACGAGATTATACAGCTGGATGGATTGGATAGAGTTCCACGTCAGATCCACCACCCCGGGTGGCTGAGAGGTGGAGATTCCAGCCGCTTGTCCTTTTGTTAACATAAAAAAAACCGTTTTGGTGATCACAATACATCGCTGCGATCGTGTGGCTAGCAAATCCGGACTCTTTGACAAGGGCTTTATCCGCCACGTCATCCAAGATTTTATGAATAAAAGCGAAATTTTCTTCTATTTAGAAAATCAGAAACCCAGTCGAGGACAGAAAAGGAAAACTACAAAAAATAGCTTCTCTCATTTTTATTTTTTTAGTGTTTTTTCTTTTCTGTCTCCCTCTCTGTCTCTTTGTCCTTTCTCTTCTCTTCCCTCCTATTTGTCTATAAATGTGGTGACAGAACAGAATAACTCACACCGAGTACTCGCAGCCGCCTCCAGCGGAAGAAATGCAAACCATGACCGCTTCTCCGATGATGTTCCCGGTCCACTCCTATGAATACCGAGAGTTTCCTGCCGGGACCGATCAAAGTTCTGCCTATATTCCCTTACCCGACGTTCAAATTCGTACTTCTGGCGGCTTAAGCATCCCGGCGCATGCTAGCATTCTGGTACCCGACCGTGATATCTCCATCCCGGCCAGCTTTTCCTTAAAATTCCCGCCGGCAAAATTGACACACCTGACCCAATATGAATCAAAAGTTTTTTGTTTTTCAATTGTTAATTAAAACCTCGTTTTGCCGTAAGTTTTCTTTGATTCGGTTTGGAGAAGAGAGATGTTCTCGTTTCGAATTTAATCTCTCAACTGTTAACTGTTCGAATTTAATCATTTCGTAAAAAGAAAATAAAACGTGCTCTTTTGAGTTTATCGGTTTTATTCTACTATGCTAATATTGATTCGAAATCATTCAGTTTCAGAGGTCTGAATCTTTGTTTTCTTTTTCTTTTCTTTTCTATCGGAAAATTAAAGGCTTCGGTTTCACCAGTATTGGAGAACATGTTGGATCGGCCTCGAAAGCGTCGGAGCTCTGAGAAGATAATTCCCATTCTCGGTGTTCCTTGCGAATCGGTGAAGGCGTTCGTTCGATTTCTGTATTCGTCAAGGTCAGTTCCGGTACAACCGATTACAAGTTACAAATAGCTATCTCATCCAGGTATAACTTGATGCCTGGATCTAATAGCCACAGCACAGCACAGCACAGCACAGTTGCTGAATTCTGGGATAAACAGTAGAGACTAGAGAGAGAACGTCTCGGGGATTTTCTGTTGTGTGGTGAATTGGTTTAGGTTTGAAATGACCGATATACCCCTGATTCCAGCAGGTGCAGCGATGAAGACATGGTTAATTACGGGATGCATTTACTGGCTCTGTCCCACGTGTTCTCGGTACCCCAGCTGAAACAGAGATGTACGAGAACTCTGTGTGCACGGTTGACGGTGGACAACGTAGTGGACGTGCTTCAACTTGCGAGACTCTGTGACGCACCGGATCTTCACCTCAAATGCATGAAGTTTCTGTCGAACGAGTTCAAAGCCGTGGAGCAGACAGAAGGGTGGAAGTTCCTGCAAGATCACGATCCATGGCTGGAGCTCGAGATCCTACAATTCCTCGATGAAGTCGATTCGGTGGGTACCTATTCCCCATTCATCTCTACTTAACCCTAATTTTTATGGTAGGAATAGGATGATAGCTTAATTTTTATGGGAACAGAGGCAGAAGAGAAGGAGTAGGAAGAGGGAGGAGCAGAACCTGTATGTGGAGCTAAGCGAAGCAATGGAATGCCTGGAGCACATATGCACGGAAGGGTGCACGATTGTTGGACCGTACGATAAGGAGCCGCCTACCAAGAACAGGGGGCCCTGCAACAAGTTCACCACGTGTCAGGGCCTACAGCTCCTGATTCGGCATTTCGCAGGATGTGGAAAGAGGGTGAACGGTGGGTGCCGCCGCTGCAAGCGGATGTGGCAACTCCTCCGACTCCATTCATCCATCTGCGACCAACCCGATTTCTGCAAGGTTCCTCTGTGCAGGTGAGTTATGATGAGTTTACCACTTTACCTTACCTTCTTCTATAAATTAACTAGTTTTTAAGTTGATTTTAACCATTCGGTACGTAGGTAGGTATGGTAGTAATTGGATATTTGGATCGATCATGGAGTCATGGATGGTAAGCATAAGAGCAAGGTGCATGTATCGTTATTGGCTTTGGCCTGCCTGGTCACTGCCCAACAAAAGTTAAAATTGTACTGTGTGGGTCTGGCGGAGACGGTCCAATGAGGCCGTCCGTCGTCGTCGTCCATGAACAAAATCTCAAAAATCATGAGAGAGGGAGAAGAGGCCAATCTCTATCTATTTAGTTAATCGCTAGCAGTAGTCAAGACTAAAGAGTAAATTTACATTACTTACTAGACGGGTCAAACATCTGAGTGGGGGTATTAGATCAAAGTTCAAAAGCAAGGCTGCCCCCTCCACCTAACCAATCCGCTGTGTGAGGTATCTATCAATCTATCATCCTGATTAATTAAGCCGCCTTCTCTCCTTTCACTTGTCCTGGACAAGGGACCACCCCACCCTCCGACCAGTGTATATATTGGTATCGGATGGGGATTTCATTAGACCAACGTTTTCGAACCGCCGTTTGATCCGGACGGTCGTATCGTTTGACCCGAGAATCGTTCAGATAATTGGTTTCATTTTATCCAAAATCCGAAATTTAGTTATAAACTGTTGAAAAAGTCAATAAATCGTTGACCTGGGCAGTCGAACCGTCGATCCATCGACCTGTTCAATGGTTTTTAACTGTTTTTTTTTTTATTTTTTAATTTTTTTGTCAGAACAAACCGTCCGTTCGAACTGGATGGTCAGACCGTTGATTCGAAAACCGGTGTCCAAAACGATTCCGTTTCCGGGTCGTTTTTTAAAGCGTTGCATTGGACCAACAATGATTCGGCAAAATTTTGTTCTAAGAAATATCTTTTGCTTTGTTTTTCTTTCTGTTCACAAAGTAGGTAAAATATGGGTGTTCTCTGATGTTTGGTTTGTGTTGCTAGCTCTAATTGCCTAATTGTTATTTGTGACACAGGCAATTCAAATTGAGAACGCAACTTGAGAAGAAGGGAGACGATGCAAGGTGGAGACTTCTTGTGAGGCGAGTGATGTCTGCCAAAGCCATGTATTCCTTGTCCTTGTCCAAGAGGAAGAGAGAAGAGGGGCCAAGAGAAGCCATCCATGCCAATCCACCCCGAACCAGAAGCTTTACAACCCTATGAATTATTAAGCTTTCTATGTTTATCTTTTAATTACTTCTTTTCTTTCTATAAAAGAGGATGAAAATGATATATACATATATAGTATAGTCCAACCAATGGAATTTGATGCAGCTAGTCTAGTGTAATCTGTAAGTAAGTGTGCTTGTTTCTCAGATTTTATTAATCAGCATAACGCGGTAGACGATTTCCTTTCTACAGAGGATGGACTACAGGGTTGAATGTAAATGGAATGAGAGATCTGGGGGAATAGGTTAGGGTCGCTTTACATGTATGGTAAGAAGAAATAGATGAAAATATAGCTAGGGCCTAGGAGCAAAGTAGTTAACAGGGATTTTTTAGTCCCTGCTTGTAAATGGTGCTGCTTTACTTAATCGCTTGAAAATGAAAGCTCCATGGATGTTTCATGTTTGTCTCTACCAAATTCATTGAATATGCCGTCTAATCTCATGTCAAGTGGATATTGGCATGAGATTAAGCGACTCTAAACAAAATATATCGGTTTTGGGAGGAAGACGATGATGATGGTGGGCCGTTTAAGCGACAAATTAAACCATTCACAAATGACACCAAAGTCGAATGGCCTGTATTATATTGACATTTGTGTGAGGGATAACAAGGACAAAAAAAGAGGGAAATTGAAGATCTTATTAGCAAACTCATTATCCTGACTCCTGAGTGAGCACCATTCATGTCTCTAACCCGTCCAAACCAAAATAAAAAAGAGAAAAAAAAAAGTAAGTAATGAGAAAGAAGGAAAAGTCATCATCCCTATTATAGTAGTATATGTAACCGATGCTTTTAAATTTGTAATGCAGGAGTTGGTGTGGCACTAGAATATATATTGACCCTTAACCAAACAGAGAACTTTACCAAACAAGAAAACTACCAGCACGGTCCATATCGTAAACATAAAGACATTTGATTAGAGACTATTTCAAGAAATATATAAGTGTTGGGGAGACTTGACTATCAGAAAATTAAAAAAAAAAGAAGTGGGAAGACGAGGCCAAAAGCTAAAGAAGTGGTCTCGTCCCCGTCTACCGGTCTACAATTACAAAAGCCAAAAGGTGATTACTGTTGAGTGATGAACATCCACACCAGGACCAGGACCAGGTCCAGTCTCAGTCTCAGTCTCTGTGTGGGCCTTCCTCAATGTTCCTCTTTCAATTTCGATTTCTTCGCTGGACTGCTAACGACTCACATGAACAATGTCTTTATTTCTTTACCCTTTACTACTGGGTCCTTCACTATAGAAGAGTGGCAATTGTATTGTGAAGTAAGTCAGCGTAATTGATGGAGTGTAATCTGGCCGGTCCTATCTGTCAACGATTTTGTCTTTGGCTGGAGCAAGAGGTGCCTGAAACGGAGAAGAAAACGAGTAATCTCCGGGGAGGAACCCGGTAAGAATGCTCCGAAGCTCAAGTTAGTATTTCCTCAAAGGCAAGATAAAAAACCAGATGGCGCAAAGTTATCACATACCTCTGCACTTCTGCCAGTTCGGGTGTCATCACCTCTGCTGGGGCAGATAACCGCCACTGCTCTCTTTGTCGGAGCCATCTCTGTGATTGGAAGTGGCGATAGCAGGTGGCCGTGGAAGTGCGGCTGTCAAGCGTCAGATCCTAAGTCAGTCAAGTGCGCCGCCTCAGCATACGGACTCTTTTGGTGTCAGGTCAGGTACGGTTGTTCAGTTCGGCGTCCTGGAGACGAGGTGCTGGAGTGGTGTGTGAGGTGAAGTCTTGAGTTCGGATAGAGGTGTGGCCCGAACTGCCCTGGGGTGGGCCAGTTCGGGTTGTTGCCCTTTGCGCTCCTCGTAAGGCTCGGGGTCAAAGGGAGAGTTCGGGCTCCTTTTGGGGAGCTCGAACCACTGGTTCCTCCTCTCAGAGCTTGCGCCTTGAGCGTACTATCGTGCCGAGCTATTGCTTCTGCCACGTGTTGAGTGGTCAAGAGGTCGGGCCAAATCTTTCTTCATCAATTGCCCCCCACTCCTCGCGCTAAGGGGCTTGCCCTGGTGCAAGGAGTTTGCGAGGTGGCAGGTGGATTTGACCCGTACTTCAAACTGGTTGACTGATAGCGCGAAGTGCGCGTTCGTCAGGAGATTTCCGGGTTTCTCGAGTGCCAAAAAGCCAGGAAACGTGTCAATCTGTCTTTAAATGCTGGGAGACGTGACAACACGCGTTATTTCAAAATTTAAAAAATGCACCGCTGGGAGACGTGACAGCCGGCATTTCAAATTTGAAAAACGTGTCGCTGTCGCCTTTAATGCGGGGAGACGTGCCCCGGCGCTGCTTCAGTTTCAAAAGACGTGCGGCTAGTCACGTCTCGGTCTTAGGAGGCGTGCAGTCAGCTTGATTGTGGGCCGTTGGATTTGCCTCGATCAGAACCGTCGGTTTTCGGTCACTGTGGGTATAAATAGTGGGGGACCCCAGTCGCTTTTCATTGCCATTCTCCTGCGTTTGCTTCTTGAGCTCGCGTCCATGTTTTTGCTCGCGTCAACCTTCCGTAGTCCGTTTGCTTTTTCCGGGTGAGTCAATACTTTCTTCCGGGTATTCTTTTCCTCCCGATGTCTAGCTCAAACAGCTTAGACAGTTCTTCGAGGGGGTCAGATGCAGGTTCTACGAACCGAGCTGCATCCCCCGACAACCTTAGTGAACCCGAGGTAGAGCTCGAGGAGGAGCTCGAGGAAGAGTTCAAACCCATAGGCCGAGTCGCCTCGGGTAGTTTGGCGTCCTCCTCCCGTCGAGGTCGAACGTTAGACAAGTTTGGGCCCTCAACCATGACGCCTGAGGGGCTTTACTCCCTTATCACCCAGTTCAACCTGCCTAGGGAGTACACTTACTTTATACCGTTGAGCGACTTCCCTTGGGAACATGGTCCCGACGAGATCATGATATTCTGGGAGCAGCTTGTCACTGGGTTGCGCCTACCTTTCCACACCCTCATCGTCGAGGTTATGAACCACTTCGGCGTTACCGTCGGCCTGCTCCACCCGATTCTATCCGTAATTTGGTTGGGATTATCTCCCTCTTTTGCGAACAGATTTTGCCTTTAGACCTAGAGATCTTTTCTTACATTCTAATGCTTAAGAAGCAAGCGGGTCCCCTTTCCGGGCGTAGGTGGGCGTACTACCTGTCTCCTCGCCCGGGGTTCAAGCTTTTACACGATCTTCCCAACAAGGTCCCGGCGTAGAAATGGGACTACTTTGGGGTGCGAAGTGCAATGGGGTGGCCGTTCCAAATCGGGTAGGGGATGGCTGCCCCCAATGCCGGTGTTACGCTAGATAGGGAGACGGCGAAGGGCCTCCGGGAATGGGCCCGGCTTGGGCTAAAATGCCACCCTTATCTGACGGAGGCCAAGCTCATCTAGGCCGGCCTGAGTTCCGGTAGGTTCCTTGCTCAGAGGCTTGCCTTTTGTTTTGCTTTCCGTTCTTTCGTTTTCTTGATGTCGAGTTTTTTTTGCAGGTGTGATGGACGCATGAAAGACTCGCGGTGGGAACCTGTTTCATTACATGAAGAGGAGGAACCGAGTTGCCAAACGGACTCGTGTCAAACTGCCCCGAGATGCGGAGCTCGAGGTACCGTGCTACCCGCCAGTGGATCTGCCCAGGGAGCTCGAGATGGCCCCTCTAGTACAAGAAGCGGTAGGGGCTCCTTACGCCGAGGCTACTTATACGGCTCCTCCTTACATTGAGACTGCTTATACGCGAGTTGGGCCTTCAGGCTCGGGAGGCCAGGGCGAGTTCAGGAGCGTGTTGTCGCCGAACCGCGCTCTTCAAAAAAATAGGGAGGCCGTTTACCCTGAGGAGGTCGCGGTGTGGACCGATCTTCCTTTGAACCATGTAGCCGGGCGTGCTGCCTCTTATGCCATGGTGGTAAGTCAGCGACTTCTTGTCGGGCTCCTTGTCATTACCTTTCTTGCTTGAACATTCTCGTTATTTTTCTTTTTGGTAGGTGAACTCCTCCATCCATGCCTTAGTGGCCCAAGCAGA
>NW_010729081.1:6472954-6505246 GCF_000365185.1 Nelumbo nucifera
ACGTACGGGGCATCTTTGATCGTCATCAAGATCTCAGCCCGCTTCGCGTTTAAGGGTGTGTAGTCCGTCCGAGCTGCTAAGGGAGCTCGGAACGGATGGCTCGGCTTCGTCTCCCAGGTTGGATTTTTCCTTCTTCTGTCATCTGGGTTGGAGGGCTCGCCTTCCTTCTTCCTTTTCTCGATTCCGCTTTCGGTCCTTTGGTTGATCTCCTCCTCTGTTCTCATGAATTTATTCGCGAGCTTGAGGAATTCAGCTACGGTCGCGGGCTGGCTAACTACCATATGCCACTTGAACTCCTTATGTGTCATTCCTCTCTTGGCTGCCGCGAGCTGCACCGCGGGGGCCAGTCGTGGTATCTGCAAGCACGCATCATTGAACCGCTCGATGTAGCCCCGGATGGACTCTTCTTCCCTCCGGACTACTCCGAAGATGCTCTCCTCGGTTCTGGGGCACCGCTTGTTGGTAACGAAGTGCGCGGTGAAGACCTGCATGAACTGGGTCATGCTTCTTACTAATCCAGGGGCCAGGTTCTTGTACTAGGTGCGGGCCACCCCTCTGAAGGTGGTTGTGAAGGCCACGCACATGCATGATTCACTGGCCCTTGCCAGGTGCATTTGGGACTGGAAGGCATCGACGTGGTCGTTGGGGTCGAAGGACCCATTATACTAGTCTAAAGGGGGGAGTTTGAAATCTCTAGGCATGGGGATTGCAAGGAGTTCTGATGAGAGGGGGGAAGGGACTGAGAGAATAGGGGCGGCTTTTACCTCGTTCGAGCTTGTCTCTTCTTTACCTTGGAGCTCGGGCAAGACACGGGTGGTAGTTCGACGACTTCGCCGACGTCTTCGTTGCTGAGTGGGCCTGGTACTGGCGCTGCTGGCCTCTGTGTTGCCGAGCTCGATGGGCCCAGACTGTTNCTTCGTTGCTGAGTGGGCCTGGTACTGGCGCTGCTGGCCTCTGTGTTGCCGAGCTCGATGGGCCCAGACTGTTGGTAGTCCGCCACTAGGACGCTGAATCGGTTCTCTGTGGGCGGGAGCTCAGACTTGGAGTGTCGAGGTGTTGACTTGGCGGGCGAGGTTCCCGACTCGCCGGCGAGTTGCGAGGCGGGGGTGATTTTTCTTTCTCCCCGGCTCGGGGATGAGGCCTGGCTCTTAGGGGGGTTCTGAAGTTGGGAGGCTTCTCCTCGTTGATGGCGTCCGCCCTGAGGGGAGGGCTTAACCGGCTTTGGAGCGGGGTGCCGAGGTGGAAGCTGTAGTTGGTTCAGAGGCAGTTGGGGGAACTGCTGCTGATAGTGATACTGAGAGATGTGGGGTAGTACTTGGTGCTGCTGGAGCTGATGCTGCTGGAATTGCTGCATTTGGGCTTGCATTGCCCGCATGCACTGCATCAAGTCATCAAACTGGTTTTGGCTAGTCGCCAGGGGGACAACAGTTGGTTCGGTAAAGGTTGTCTCGATAGGGAGGGGAAGGGGGACGTTCATGGTGGGAAGGTTCACAGGCGCCACTGTTCGTGGCGCATTCAGGCTGGGGATCCCATCCACCGAAAGGGGGATGGTGAACTGTCCGATGCACACCACGGGGACTTGAAGTTGTTCCTCGGTGGCGTTCATCTCCATGCTACATCCGACATTGCTGGAAGAAGCCATGAGTGTTGGGGTTTCTTGGAAAAAAAGGGGTTATGAGAGTTTTAGAGGGAGGCTTTTAGAAGCGTTTTCCCACAGACTGTGCCAATTGATGGAGTGCATTCCGGCCGGTCCTAACTGTCAACGATCTTGCCTCTGGTTGGAGCAAGAGGTGCCTGAAACGGAGAAGAAAGCGAGTAATCTTCGGGGAGGAACCCGGTAAGAGTGCTTCGAAGCTCAAGTTAGTATTTCCTCAAAGGCAAGATAAAAAACCAGATGGCGCAAAGTTATCACATACCTCTGCACTTCTGCCAGTTCGGGTGTCATCACCTCTGCTGGGGCAGACAACCGCCACTGCTCTCTTTGTCGGAGCCATCTCTGTGACTGGAGGTGGCGGTGGCAGGTGGTCGTTGAAGTGCGGCTATCAAGTGTCAGATCCTAAGTCAGTTAGGTGCGCCGCCTTAGGATACAGACTCCTTTGGTGTCAGGTCAGGTACGGTTGTTCAGTTCGGCGTCCTGGAGATGAAGTGCTGGAGTGGTGTGCGAGGTAAAGTCTTGAGTTCGGATAGAGGTGTGGCCCGAACTGCCCTGGGGCGGGCCAGTTCACAATTCGGGCCAGTTCGGGTTGTTGCCCTTTGCGCTCCTCATAAGGCTCGAGGTCAAAGGGAGAGTTCGGGCTCCTTTTAGGGAGCTCGGACCGCTGGTCCTCCTCTCGGAGCTCACGCCTTGAGCGTACTGCTGTGCCGAACTATTGCTTATGCCACGTAATGATGCTAACTACTTAATTACATGTTTTTACTTTCCTTACTTTTATTTTATGACCTGCATCATCCTTATAATACATGTTGGAGAACAGAAAATGATGGACATGGACATGAAGGGCCATCGATGTCGGGTCGGTGGTGGAGAGTTCACATCAGCGCCGCACAAGTAACACGAGCATAATTCTTTGGTAGCTAATAAGTTTTGTTCCAGTGCAGGTTGTTTGCATTTGGATCAAGATGAAACCAGAATTCTCATAAAAAAATATTTCATTTTTTTTTACAATATTAATTATTATTTCTTCTTTTTTATTTCCCATGAATTCTTGTTGTGCCCTCTTATCGATTTTTCTTTCTTAATGTCTGTCTTAAGACCTGCATTTAAGAAATTAAGCTTCATAAATACAAATATATGTGTGTAGGTTTTAGTAATCAAGGTGTGAATTTTAAGAAACCTATTCAAACTGATTTACTTCCATTACTTTAGACTCAGTTTGAAAGGAGTATAAATACAAATAGATGGAACAAAATCTTATATTTTTTATTATTTTATATATATATTCACACTTTATATATTTATATTTATGAGCCTTAGAATAGAAATACAATAAAAACAAAGTATAAATCAATTCACAGAGAAGAATATGGAGAAGGAGATTCCTCAAAATGGTTCTATCATTGGACGGCTTATTTTATTTCTTCCTCAACCTTATTGACTCAAAAGCCTGCGGGCTGCAGGTATCCAATGAAGCAAATAAGACGAAATGAAGAGTTATTCAATTATGTCGTGATTTCGATCAGTTTTACCCGCACACCATACAAAGCAATCTCTGTTGGGAAGGGTTGAACTTGAAATTGTAATAGGAGTATAGTAGATAGAAGAATAGATAATTAATTAAATGAACCCCCAGCTTTGGTAAAGTTCTTTTTAACAAAATGACAGTTAATATATGTTATTTTTGAATCTCTAAAATCCATTTTGAAGTAGTTGGGTATAAACCTGGATAAAAAGAAAGTCTCTTGGGAAACACTTACTCAGACGATTGGATTGAAGTTGGGTTCAACTTCAAGGTTAAAAAATATATATGAACCTGATTTAATTTTGGGTTGGGTTGGGTTAGGATTGAGTCTTTACCCCAACCGAAATCCCACATATGCGCCCTTTTATAGTTTTATGTATAATAATGCTATTGTGAATTTAGATCTGATTCAAGAAAATAAGAAAATATTAATTCATTAATTTCTGGTTCAAGAAAATAAAAGAATATAAATAAATTGGGACAAGATGAAGTCAATTCTCATCGGGCTTTACTATGGTTGGGATTCAAGAATTCGGGTTGGATTAGGGGTGACTTCAACGGGACCTAAATTGGACCGATTAATCCTAATCCTATGGTCGGATGGAGTATGGCCTAAATTTGACCAAAATTGGCTGATACCAAGTTTAGATATGCTACCAATACTGTTATTACTGTCCCAATAAGTCATTACAGTTGAATGTTGGTAACATCTCTCCATCAATGAGAAGGTGAGTTTTCCAATGTGCGCAGTTGCAGAGGCATGTTGCGTTGGGAGTGTTTTGTTGGTAGCAGATCCTTGCGGTTGATATATAGGTAGAATACAAGGTTGTAAGTTTGGATTGGCTTCCAACATACAATCCCAACCAGTCATTGCTACCATACATCCCATGAATGATAAGGGAGATGTATTCCTTTTGGTTCACGGGAATGGCCTATTCTGATTCTAAGATAGATTCAGAATTCCATTTTCATTGCAAATATAATAGATGAAATTACAGCGGCGCCCCATAGCGCATCTCAATCATATATTGGGAGCATCTCTCAATGATTTTGATTCTAACTCGTGCGGCTGCATTGGCCTGTTGGAACAGACGGGAGCGTTTAGTTGGTAGCATATGCGGATTGCAGCTTAGCCGCAGGGATTGTGTAAAACGCTGTCGTCACTGTCCATGAGTTCCACTTCCATCCCCATCAAGCAAAAACAAGCCCTTGTTTTATTTATTTATTTATTTTTATTGGCGTTCACTCTCCTTTGCCGTCGTTGCGAAATTGCAAATACCTGGGTCGGAAGGCGGGAAAGGGATCCCCGAATCCAAGGCTCAGCTTTGTAAAGGCACGATGAAGCTCCAACAGCTACCAAGGAGTCCTGCAGCGATGGCCATGAAAAACGGTCTACTTGTGAGGGCATTTTCAAACTCTTCTATGGTATTCATCACTCATCATTCTTCACCTTAAAGATTTGTTCTGCGATCAATATTTTCTGAATTATTTTCTTACCCAAAATCATATACATGTTGACATGTATGTACTGTGTATCCTCCATTCTGTCTCCATCTTTTTTTAATGCCTTTTCTTATTCTCCTAACCATTCTACAGAAAACAAAGAAATGGTTATGACTGACTTATCTAAAGCTAGGATTTCATTTAGACTGGGAAGTCACGACCATGACTTCAGTTCATCTGGGAAGTCGAGTTTAAGGACTTGTAGAGAAGATAGCTATAGAAAGTAAAAGAAAAGAGTAAGGTTCTCTTCATGCATGCGCTGAAGATGTCTTGATGATTGGAAAGTTTCATCAAATAGTAGCTCCAGAGAGGAAAACCATGACCCGAAATGTCAATAGATTAAACGAAAGCAAGATGGTGTTCAGGCCATTCTTGGATGAATATCCTATTGATGTTGCCTTGTTAGTAAGGGTGTCAATGGACCGGCTTTGGATTGGACCTCATCCAGTCCAACATCAATTTGGACGGATTGGATGAACCAACAAGACATATTGGATTGGACCAATCCGGTCCAAAATATTTATTAGATTGGATTGGACCTGGTCTGTCCATAATAAATTTAGATTGGATTGGGTTGGATTAAGTCAATATATGGTCCATTGATATAAGATAAGAATATAGGTGTCAATGGACTAGGTTTGGATTGAAACCAATCTAAATCAAAACGAATTTGAACAGATTAGATGATCCAGACATTGAATTGGACCGATCCAAAATGGTCCAAAATATTCATTGGATTGGATTGGACCTGGTCCATTTATAATGAACTCACATTGGACTGGATCAGATTGGACCAAATCCAGTCCAATTGACACCCCTACTTGTTAGTTCATATACTCTTTGGATATGTTTTATCATTTATGATGACAACTTGATGGTTTTTAAATCCCAATTGTTTTATTTGGTGGTGACTTTTCAAATTTCATTAATTATGATGAAGAAATAAAAACATATATAAATAAAAGAACGGGATTATAAAAAGGTGACAAGCATCTTAGAAGCAATTTAGGCTAGCAAAATCCACAATGCTTATATTTTCATACGGTTATGTTTTTCCTACTGGTACCCCCCCCCCCCCCCCAATACGACTAATTCCTAGGCATGCACTCATGCCCTCTCTTGCCATTGCCAATGCATCAGGTTGTTTGCTTTCTGATATCAACCTCAGCATCCTAACCATGTTGAGGTTGGGTTATGGGTTTGTCAAATTGTGGCCAGGATTTGAAGCTTAGTCTAAAAGTACCCGCATTTCTATCAGTGTCTTTTTGGTATGTCTGTATGGGCCAATATTCTTTGCATAACAAAAATATGCCAATATCCTTTTCAACATAATTTTGAGTTTCCATTGAACGATGGTGCTCTTTGCCTTGATTCATGTCAAAGTTTTATTAACACTTGAGCTTTATCAGCTCATTTCTTTATTGCCTTTATGTCCGTCTTGCACATCGTTATATGTTTTTTTTTTTTCTTTTGCAGTTGTTTAATGGCCATGCTTCAATTTAGGGTTTTAAGTATTTGGTGTCTATCTTTCATGTCAAAGTTTTATTAACACTTGAGCTTTATCAATACATTTCTTTATTGCCTTTATGTCCATCTTGCAGATCCTATATGTTTTTTTTTTTTCTTTTGTAGTTGTTTAATGGCCATGCTTCAATTTAGGGTTTTAAGTATTGGTGTCTATCTTTGACATGCTTCGTCCATGTAAATGATACCACCTATTTGGCTATTTTGCTACATTGAGGGGTCTTGTGGATGATTCAAACTGACCATCAGAGAGGGGGCCCAGTGGATTAGCCACATGTTCAATCCCGCATCTATTTAAACCCTATATGGCTATACCCAACCTTGTATTGGAGTCTTGGTCAATGTATTATGGCCTTCAGTATTTTCAATTCTTTAATGTAGAAGTTTCATAAAGAGAGGTTCCTTTTGAACATATGGTAGGTCTTTTGGCCATAATTTTTTTTCCATGAATCAAGGGTGGGAAGAGGAATATAGAGACTCCTTTTGAGCTCCTAAATAATTTTTTACCTTGTGGAAAATTCATTGGTTGTTTTGGGGATATTGCTGTACACCTATGTTGACTCTGATAGAATTATTATTCTAAGATGTAACTAACAGTTGACAAAATGTTTACTTTCACCAGGGCACCCCCAAGCTGAAGCAGTGTGGTAAAGCCTTTATTTCAGATTTGCTTGATAGAAGATGGGCACTGCTCAGTCCAGATACTAAAATTCATCAAATAAGATTATCAGGTATTCAAATACAGCATGGAGCAGAACCATTTGTCAACTTTTCCTTTTCAAACAATACAGCGCCACCTTTAGTTGATGACTCAATGGAAAAGAACGACCAAGATCCATTCTTTTATGTTCTTAGGGATGATTTATTGCATCCCTTGGTGAATGGTAATAAAGCAAGGAAACTGGATACATTACTTCCGCTTGTTGAAGATCATTCAGTCACTGATGTGGTAAGATTTTATTTACCTTGGTGCTTAAATTGTGGATTAGAATATCTTCTCCATGGTTTAAAGTATCGGGGCGTATTGTATCGTATCTTTTGAAAACGATACGGTCCGAAACGCCTGTTTCCAGGTGTTTCGGATCCCCAATTTTTTTAATAATAAAAAGCATGCTAAAAGCTTCCCAAAAAACCAAAATTTGGAAAAAAAACTAAAAAAAATAGAGTTTCGGCCGTTTCTAAGTGCTGATACGATACGGCCGAAACTCGTATTGTATCGATACTTTGAATCTTGATCTTTTCTAAGCTTCAAAACATTCTCTTCTCCCCTCACTTTCTTAGACCTTTATGGGTACATATATATAGATATACATATACATGTGCGCATGCATACACACCTTTGCACCCTTCTTCAAGGAAACCTACAGACCCATACCAGCCATGGAATTTTTGATGCCTGAAAAGTGTATGTTTCACTAACCATAATTCTTTACTCTTCCACATTTCTTGGATAGCACATATATAGGAAAAGGAGCAAGATAAGTTAAGGTATTACCGTATTAGGCAGTTATGCACATCATGTAATGCTGTTCCTGGCGCATTATATCCAGTAAAATGTGGATTTCACTTCCTAAAACGTGTTATGAATAAAACACCTACTTTATTTTGTATTGAAACAGACACCACTACCAAGTAATTTTCATTGTGTTTTAGGCACATCCAGGTCCAAGTAACACACTGTTCGGACATTTCTTAGGTTACATGTGGAGGTTGTCAAAGTGCACATGCAGCAGCTGTTGGTAGGGATTTGATGCAGTTACTTTGGAAAATTTTCTGAAACCATATTCCCTTGAGAAACCTTACGTTTATTCAGTACAACAAGACCTAAAGTAGTTTCTGGTTGAAGATTGACTTTGCATGTTGTTTAGCTGTTTCTTGTGCAGAGAGAGGATTAAGGTCACATTTACTTCTGCGGGGAGAACAGCCTGAAGTTGTGACAGGATACAATCTGATATCGACAATGTATGGAGACACTACATACATTCCAAGACATCTATACACAAAGAGGGAAGAAATGCTAAAAGGGCATGCTGATTTGGTAGCTGGTAGCAGTGGTTCTGTTGTATGGCTCAGTGATATTCTGAAAACATCTTTGGTTTCTTGTAGTTCTGAGGAAGGAAGTTTTGTACAAGCAAATGCTTTCCAAAGGAACTTCACATTGCTTGAACCTGAAAAGCGCCCAAGAAAGGTTGTTATTGTTAATGAAGGTGCAGGGGATGCCATTGCACTGCTAGGTAGGTTGAGTTCTAATATCTTTGGGATTAAGTGTTAATATGTGTGTGCATGGGTTTAATGTCTATGCATATGTTAATATGGCATACATGCATGTGCATACAAATCCAACTCTTTTCCCTTTTCAATATAAAGTGTGAAAAAATGTTTGTTGCCCTTTGGGGATCAGAAATCGTTTATAAATATACATGTTTATAAGTGTTTTTATCCCTTTCAAGCAATCAGGTCTGTTATTTCAGTTAAACTGTTGGAAAGGTTATGCTAAGAGTTTTCAATTCCTATTTTATCCCTTTTAGGCAAAGGCATCTATTAGTTCTGTTAAACTATTGGAACCTTTATAGGATGGGAGTTACATTTTCTGTGAAATGTCCTGTCCCATTCAATTCCGGATTGGAATTCCCTTTATATGCCTTTTATGAAGTTAGGGCATTGGTGGAAATATGGGTATCCGTAGAATTTTACATAAAAAGGAATATGTTTTTGTTTAGTTCTTCCTTTCTTGTTATACAACTTCATAATCATGCCAAAAACTGGTTTTCTTTTGGCCTTTGAACATGAATTTCCCAAAAGGGAAACAACATTTGATTTTCCTTATAAAAAAAGACATTTGATTTTTAAAACAGCTTCTCTCTGACAGGTATCATTCGCCTTGTTGAGTATCTTTCACAAACTCATTTATTTGGAAGAGACCAACCAATGAAATTTATTGTAGATGCTGGTACTGGTACAACAGCCATTGGTTTAGGGCTTGGAGCCATATGTTTAGGGTATGTTTCAGTTTGTTAAATATATTTTGCATTGAAACTTGAAGAATTTTTGGATAAGCAGAGTTTCTATAGAATCATCCAAAAGAGCATCAAGCAGCCTAACAATTCATGTTTTCTGTCAGTTTGCCATGGGAAGTAATTGCAGTGATGCTGGCTGATACTATTGAAGGCTACAGGAAACAGGAAAAGCGATTGATATCTGAGTTCAAGATGCTTTGTTCTGTACACCTTGTTGATCATCCACTAAATGAAGTTGATGGTGGCATTGTTAATTGGGTAGAACGCAGTCATCCAAGAAAGTAAGTAAAGTGTCTTCATCACCATCACTCATTTATGTATAATCTAGAGTTTCTTCTCAGCACTTTCATATATGCTTAGTGTTATGCCTTCTGAAGTCTATGCCATCCATGTATTGTTTAGAAAACATCAAATTTTCCATGATTGCCATATATATTTATTTATCAAATAATAAAAGCCCATGATCAATTATCCAGTTGTGGTAAAGAAATAAAAAAAAAAAATCCTGTTGTGGTAAAGAAATAAAAAAATCCAGTTGTGGTAAAGAAATAAAAAAAATACCCAGTTGTGGTAAACATTGATATCAATCATGTCCATGTGATGCACATTCATTTGTTGATTTAAGTATCAAACACAGTGGTTAGAAGCATCTCTCTTTCTAGGAAAATTAGGAACTGGCTGTTATAGTTAACATAGAATCTTGCTTATATCAGGTACTTTGATTTTGGTGTAAACTTTTGTTCATGTGGAAGTGGATTTAATTCATGTTATTTAATAGAAGTTGACTGATTATAGAATTATGAAAACCAAGGAAATGCTGTGAAAATGTTTGAAATGATAAAGCTTCAGAAAAGATTTAGTAGGCAATAACAGAGTTAATGATTCTGGTGTACAACCAAAACAACTATTTAAAATAGGAAACATAAAATATAGTAAGTGATGTATGTCATTGCAGTTTATTAAGGTAATGCATCCTATTCACAAAATCGGTTGAAGTTTTCAAATATTTTTAGTCCATTGGTTTATGGTTTTGACAGAATGTCTCTTTTTATTCTTTCTCCATAATTCTCATTTTAGAGTTTTGGTTGGAATATTTTCACATTTTAATCAAATTCATGTATTTTTATGCTATGGTTGTGGTATTGGATCAGAGCAATCAAAACTTACTGGAGTTTGGCAAAAAGTTAGAGAAGTTTGACCTAAACCAAGGTTCAAAATAGTGATACGCCCCAATACAGCAGAAGGGTGTATTGATGCTTTGAGCCTTACATTTTATTATTATTTTTTAGTTTTTTTTTTCAAAAATTCAGGATTATGCCTATTTTTATATGCTTTAATCATTAAAAAACACCTTTAAATAGGTGTATTGGAGGGTGTCTAATTTATGTGGTTGAACCTTGTTTTTTCTCATTTAAGGGGCTAAATTTTGATGATGAATTTTATTTTATTTTATTCTCTTGCTTTGCCTTGAAAGAGAAGTGCACTTCACTGGCAAATTGAATGCCTAGGACATGCATGTCTAGTGTGTGAGTATGCAGCTTGGAAATGCAGTAAATTTCCAGAAAATCATACTTATGACATGTTTCTTTCTCCAAGTAAATTTTGGTATTCAAATTGGTGAATTACCTTAGACCGCCCATGTAACTGTCATATGCTACTAGTGGAATTTCAAGCCATTTAAGCTCAATATGTTTTAACTGGAAAATATGCTCACTGATTAGTGTTGGATAAACTGTTTCCTGACATTATGTTTTACCATATCTGATTTAAGCCATCCCTTTTGCTTTTTTCCCTCTCTCAGTTACATGATAAGAAGCAGTCTATTGAGTGAATTACAGCAGAATACAACAATGAAAAATACAATTCCTACTCCCTACATCCAAAGAGATTAGGGTGAGGAAACCACAGTGCAGTGCAACATACAAATCAAAAGATAAATTGGAAGAATTTGATATATATCACTCCGTGGGCCTAACACCCCCCAATACAAACTTTCTTACCCACTCTGGGTAGGCTGTTTGCCAGGCTGTTGACAGACATTGCAATCTAGCTGAATGAGCAGTTCAATATATGCCAATGGTCTTGAACAAGTCGTGCAATACTGTCCATACTGTTCTTTCTGCTTTAAATTCTAGTTTGAATGAGCAGCTCAAACTATTTGTTATTTTATCTCTCTTATATATGCTTTGTGACTCTGAATGGCTTTGAACAAGTCTTGCAATACTGTCCATACTGTTCTTTTTGCCTTAAATTCTAGACTCTGACTATGTGAAATGATGAATGACATTATACAGATTCTTTGAGATCTCTCTCCTTTCTCTGTTAGTTAAATTGAAAATTTCTCCATATGTTTTTAATCTTTCAAGTATGTTTCTTATTCTCCAGTAAATAGTAGTTCGGAGTACTCAAATTATTTATGCAATGATACTTGGTTGAGATGATGCATTTGCTTTGACATTCTCTTGTGAAGTTTTCTACCTTAGGAGAAGATTTAGTGTTTTTTTCCAGATTCGGCAATGTCTTGAAGGGAGAAGTAGAGGCGTGCAGAAGAATTGCCAAGCAAACTGGTATTTTAGTGGATCCCATCTACACCTTGGCCGCTTGGGAACATGCATCACTCCTCTGTCAGGAGGAAACCAAAGGGGGTGCCAAAGTGGTAATGCTTCACACTGGGGGTACACTTGGCATGTTTGGATTGGCACAAAGATACAAATCTTACTTCCGGAGACTTGAGGGGCAGTTCCCATTTCCTATTGTATAGAGAAAACCTTAAATCTCATTGTATCACATATAAAGTTATGGCATGTTGAGTTCATATTCTGTCCATTTAAACACTTGCACCAATGTCTATTGTAATATATAATCTTGGAATGAATGGACTTTGTTATTGGAATTGAAGGCCTTGGTCACATTTGAATAATTGAATGTGATGGGCATTAGTTTCCAGTTCAATTCCATGGTTGGCATACTTGGGAAGAACATGGGAAATCTATATCTTTTGCTTTCGAAATCTATGCCATACTTTGGTCTCCTTTTCGTTGGGACAGTGCAACATTGTCCAGCAGTTTACTATTAAGTTCAGTTTAACTACTGGATAAGACATCATTGCCAACTTACCATGTCTGTGGAAACTGGAAACGAGTAGTGTCGATTGAGAATTTGAGATCCTGCTTGTAGCATCATATCTACGTGGAGCCTTTATCATGTGGCTTATCTGGTGTGCAAGAAACGGCCTCGTATTCATAGGGGTCCATTTCAACCCAGGTTCCATCATTGTCCGTGTCCAAGCTATGGTGGATAATGTTTTGGCTTCTGTTGATATGAGAGTGGTTCTGAAATCGAAGCTTGCATGTAGAGCCCGTTCGTTGGTCTAAGCCACCAGAGGGTGTGATTAAGATGAATGTTGATGGAGCCGTTGGTCCCTCATCTTCGGATGCAGGCACTGTCATCTCTCATCAGCAACAGTTTGGGAGAGAATGTCTCTATGCAAGGGCGGTACCTTTCCGGTGTGAGCCTCCCATTATAGAAGAGGCTTTGGCTCCTTTAAGAGGGGTTGGAGTTTGCTTTGGAAGTGGGGGTGTTTCACATTTTTGTTGAAAGCGATGCTCTCTCCTTGTTTGTTGGTGGATTCTTTAGAGCCAAGGTGGGAATTCGGATTTCATCCTCCAAAATCCATTCTCACTAGGGGTGCTTACAGTTCGGTTAACCGAATCATGGGCATTTTTTGGAAACCGAATTGGTCTTATCAGTTTTCACATTTTCTGAACTGAAACCAAACTGGTACCACCGGTTAATCAATTGGTAGGTTCAGTTTTTTACCAATTTGATTCTTCGGTTTTTTATATTTATAACATATAGTATATATATAATATTGTAATATATTATATATTATAAATAGATAATTATAAATATAATATATAGATAATATGTGACGTATATTAAAAATATATATAATATACTGATTGGTTTGGCTAACTGCATCTTTTGGTTCAGTTTTTTGATTTTTTATGAGCACCCCTAATCTTCACAGCCCTTACAGCCGTGCATTGAGAATATTCCATACTTGTATGTTATGAGATATTCCTAACAATACATAGGTGCAAAGGTTGTGAGGATGAAATCAAATTCCCATGGTGGTCCATGAGCATTTTGGTTGTTAAGTACAAACACCTCTTGCAATGCTTATCTGAGTTCTCAGTATCTCATGCGCCTAGAATTGCAAACGAAGAGGCACATTTAGTTGCAAAATTTTCTCCCTTGTTCCCGGGTGAAAACTGAAAATCTTGTCTCTTGTCCTTGATTTTCTTCATGAGACTATTGGAGATGTGCATTAAGAACATGGAAGTTTTTCCCCAAGGGACCTTCTAAAAATTAGGGCCTGTTTGATTCACATATAAGATCGGAATCGGAATCAGAATTGAAATCCCTAGGAATCAGAATCACCAATTCCTGATGCCTGTTTGTTTCTGTTAGAAAATTGAATTGGATTCCAATTGTTGTTGTTTGGATCATTGGAGGTGGAATTGAAATCAACTGAAAATTTTTAATTTTGTATTAATCAATTTATTATTTTATGAATATATATTAATAATAATAATTATATTTTATTAATAATTTATTATTCTATTGTATTTTCTTATCAGTTTATTAAAATTTTATTATTTTAAATTAATTTATCATTATTTAATAAATAATATCTTTGATTTTTATTATTAATTTATTAATATTTTAATTATTAACATATTCTTATTTTATTATTATTATTATCTTATTATTAAATTTATAATAATTTATTATTTAATTATTAATGCTTTATTATTATTTCATGAATTTATAATAATTATTATTATTTTATCATTTTAATTATATTTTATCACAATACTATTATTTTCTTACTGTTTTACTAATATTTTGTTAATATGTTATTATTTTATTGATATTAGGGTGGGGGGTTGTCATGAGTTCTTTACTTATTGACAGATTCTTGAGGGAATTAGAATTTCATGACGATCAAACAAATAGTCAGAATCGGAACGAGCTATTCTGATTCTGATTCCAAGCATCTATTTTAGGGATCCAAACAGACCCTTAGTATTGTTTATGTATTTTTGAAACAGGTTTATATATTTTTGAAATGCTATTTAGTATAATTTTATTAAATTAAAAGCACCCAAGTATTGGTTGGGGGGAGCTTCTGGATTCAGATGGTTCGTGGTTGAGATTATTCTTGTCAAATTGAAATTCCATGCTTATTGGTTAATATAGGAATTGGTTGTGAAGTTTTATTTTATTTTAGTTGTCCAGTCCATAGATAATCTTATAAGAATTCTTATAAGATCAGTTGTAGTAACTTCGTATCCCTTTCTTTATTATTATTATTATTTTTAAAAAAATGTTTCAGTAAAACAAAAGCATACAAACCAGCAGCAGAAACATGAAACCGATTAACAGACACGGAAAGATAACGAACCAAACAAAATCCGTGAACTGCCTCATTTCCTGACCTCCTCACAAAACAACAAAAGGAATATTGTTGCCACTACTGAATAGCTGCACATCGAACATCCTTAGAGAATAAAACAAGCTTCTATTACCCAGTTTACTTGTGGATTAACTAAGGTATTTAGCTAACTCCTCCGTGCAATTACTTTCCAACAAAGCACAAAGAACCGACGACACACATAAAATCCAAAACAATGGGTTGGTGCAGTTTTAAAGGGTGATGCTCTTATTTGTTTCAGACTGATTTTTCATGGTTTAGCATGTTAGCTAGGATAGGACTTTGGAGGGGTTCTATGTTTGAATATAAAGACACCCCTACATCACTGTCTTCATGGAATACCAATGAAAGAGAGAGAGGTCTTTGTTCATGATGTCACTCCAATAAGGGAGGTCTTACCCCATTTTGAAAAGAGAGGAATTATTCCAATATAATACTGTTTTTATAATCTATTGGGAATATATTCATATTTGTATTTTTTTATTCATGGAGAGATATTTTTAATGCACGGCTGCAAGGGATTGTAAGAACAGTTTTGTGGGGATTAAATTTGATTTCAAAAAAAAGGGGAGATTTCAGTATTTACCGGAAATGTCAGAGGGGGGCTTAATCATCCAAGTCTTTTACTTTTTTTTTTCTATTTTTCAATAAATAGAAAAATATACATAAATGGGTTAGATGGCTCAAATGAGTTTGGAACAGTCAGGTAGCAAATCAATCTTAAGTATCATATTTCATCAAAATGACATCATTTAGAGTATTACTTAAAATATAACAATTAAGAAAAATTAGGGAATTTTTTTTAAATTATTCTCATAATTGTCGAAAAAGATGAAATGTCCCTTTTGCCCTTATATTCTACTGGACCACTTCGACTTCAAAGTAAGGATATTATAAATTGTAACGATAACGATGGGGGGCGCTTCTCACAGGGCCTATTCTGTTTCTAGACCTAATCTTATCGTGAGAAAAGCAAACATTTGAGAAATTGTACGAGGTGGGAAGGTCGCTACGGTTCCAGCCTCGGTCCATAGAGACGATAATTTTCAGCAAAAGCTGCTTCACAAAGTAGATGAGGGACGACACAGAGGATTGGTGTGCCGACGAGAAGGTTCACTACAACTGCCTCGTTATTTGACACATGAAGTTGAGCCAACAACCAAGAAGCCAGGTCAAATGAATAAAGGTTCATGATGCCAAGTTCAAATGTGATGCTGGGGTCTTTGGCAAAATGGGTTAGAGAGAAGAAAAATGGGGAGTCCAAGTTCCTGAGATACAAAGAAGGGTTATCTCAACTGGGCTGGTTTTTCCGGCGAACTCCTGATATGTGAAGAGGGGAGGTGGAGAAGGAGAACAAGGAGGGAAAGGGGAGCGAAGGAAGAAGATTGTTGCCACTGCCGGAAGTTGCAATGACAGCGATGACTTTTGGCGTCGAAAAATAGAGGGAAAAGAGGAGGTCGCCTTCGGAAACTTAATTCCCAGTCTTTGTCCATAAGCACAAAAAACAGTAGCTAAAACCCTATTCCCGGTCTCAGAGTAGGAAGAGGAGGCTTGGTGAAGTACAACAGCTGAAAAATGGAAATATCTCTTTCAAGAGAATTTCATCCAGTCGGAACGGAATCGTTATCCTCGATCATATTTCGTTATTCTAGTGGCCGCTGCATTCTAGATTATCCCTATCTCCCTCTCTTTCCCTAATTCGGTCGTCTGATCCGGAGCTATCCACGGCGGAAAAATCTCGGTCGTCTAGCACAGTAATAACCCTCTCAGATCTGGCACATAAAATTTTGTTTGTCTTCCCGTTGGCAAGAGAGAATGCTCTGTTGAGAGAGAGAGAATTTGTTGGGGAAGAGGAGTAGGAAAGTGCCAATGCACCTTGGTTCCTTTTGACAGTGGTGTCACTATTGTTGTCTCTACCAGCTGCGGTTGAATTAAAGAAGAGTAGGAAAGTGAAGAGAAAAGGGATGGAGGGTAGTATGGGGTTTTAAAAATAATTTATAAGTCACATGACGTCACATGTGTATCACATATGTAGGGATTTTGAAAGAACATTAAGGGACGCTAAGGGCATCGGTAGAGTTAGTCAATTGTCAAAAACAATAAGGATAGTCTAAGATAATATTTAAACAGTAAGGGTATAATTTATCAATTAGCTAAATAGTAGGGGTAGTTTAAAAAATTTGGACTATGACCATGTTTGGGAGTGCTTATGTTAAAAATAAGTGCTTAAAAACAAGTGACTATTCAAATAAGCATTTATTTGCATTTGGCACCTAGATTATGAAAGTACTTTTATTTCCATAAAAGTGCTTGTATAAAAGTGCTTTCATAAAAGTACTTTTATAAAAGTACTTTCATGTGAAGTGTCTTCATAAAAATACTTTCCTAAAAGTGCTTTTGTAAAAGTACTTTTTATAAAATTACTTTTATAAAAGTGCATTTGTAAAAGGATATAATTGGTATTTTAAAAATATATCGAGGACAATTTTGAGAGAAAAATTTGAATAAGTGCTTATTGTATAAGCACCTAAAAAAAGCTGGAAATTTAGGCTTAAAAAATAAGTTCTTATTTTTTAAATAAAAACTTATTTTGGACTTATTTTTCAAACACCAATAAGTGCTTAATGGTATGGTTCCTGCCCAAATAAACACTTATTTGAATAAACACTTATTTTTAAGCACTCCCAAACATGACTTATAACTACTTAAATCAGAAATAGAAGGTGGGTGAAGAACAGAAAGTAGCAATGACAAGCATAAGGTAGATTGGGCTTTCTCAGGCTTGATTTCACTGGACCAGCACACCTGACCTGCTTCTTGTTAGGTAAATATCAATCTTAAATTTTCAAACTCTATCACTTTTCCCCACCCTATTTAATGGGTTTAACGACAAAGATAAAATTACAAAAATGTCCATTCAAAGTTCTGTATTTTTTTGTCTTTTTCTTTATTAGTAATTCAGTGATTTTGTGTATTTTTGTTGCACTTTCGCAATTTCTTTTTACATTGTATTCTTTATTTATTTTTTTTGCAATTTTCAGTGTTTTCCGTATTTTCTTTTTTTTTTCTTTGTTATATTTTCTTACAAATCCTTATTACATTTTCTTTATTTTCTGCTTTTTGTTAACAATTTATCAATTTTCTAAAAATGATCTCATAAAATGGTATAAAGGCAGTTTGGAATTTTGGAAATATTTAAACATGCATATGATAACCTCATGAGAATATCCTTTAATTTTGGTTCTATGATTATTTTAGTTGGGACCATTTCTTGATATTATGCTATTAAAATTCCTGCCTTCATCTCTTTCTTTTTTTAGGTTTTGACTGGATCAGCTTTCTAAAAATATTCAAAAAGGAATAGACTCACTCATCAGAAGAAAGTGAGAGTGGAGTGGAGAGACTTTGTGTGTAAGTTACCATATAAATACCTACAACTCTATAAATGGGTAAAACACTACTGTCTTTTTGTTTGTTGAAAACTAAAATGGAGATGGAACTTTTTATTATTTCTTTTTGGGACAGGGTTATTTCAGCTATACTTTTTCCCCTTTTATGAAAAAAATCTTTGTTTTGATATAAACGGAATGCAACAAATAGTTTTAATGTAAAGGGAGAAGAGCTCATAGCTAAAATATTCAACTTTCCTTCTATACGTGCTTATAAGATAAAAGGTTCCCTTGTTTACCAAAGAAAAGTCCCTTATTCGTTCAATTAGAAAAAGAAACTTTAGCGCTGCTATCACCAGATGTATTGAACTAAAGATTTTTCTACCGAAAATAAAAATGAAAAAATAAATCAGATACAAGCAAGGTTTAAAGTATCAATACGTATCGGTCGATACATATTGTTTTGGAATCCTTCCGATATGCTCTTATAGTGGATGTATCGGAGGTCTGACCCGTTCAGGGGGTGGAGGAGCCCTAAATCGACCCCCTTGAATCGGTTTCAGAAAAAAAAAGTAAAAAAACAAAAAGAAAAAACAGTATCAATTCGCCTGATACGCTTTTGATAGGACATATCGGTATTTTGAACGTTGGATACAAGTAGATGTAAATTCGATTCATTAACATTTGGATTCAAGCGTAATATTATAGTTATAGGTTAGATTTGGATGTTGAAGATCATTAATAAAATAAACTAAGAATAACGCGAAAAATAACTTCTATGATAATTAAACTTATGAATCTAATGAACATATACAGTGTTGAGGTGGATTTAAATTTGGTTAAGGTATATAAATGGATTAAATTCTGATAGTCTTAAATCAGATGAGTTCCAAATTCAAAGTTGGACAAATGACACCGTTTGCAGTTTGCAGCCCCTAAGAAGACACAAAGACAATTCAGACAAACGAAGCCATGTGAAGGAATGTTGTTACATTTACATAGATGGTTTGTGCTCCAGTCCAATTCCTCATCTGTACCCTTCCCACTTTCCGTTGTTTAGGCTGGACGAACTAGAAATAGTTACTATTTATTTTTTGAATACGTTAAGCAAAGCCTTTTTGGGGCGAAATTCCTTGGATGAGTGTCGGCCTCTTAGGTTCAACGGTCATGAAGAGGAGGGTTCCTTTCTCTTTCTGCTTCCAAACTTCAAAGAAGAATAAATGTCGATTTGGGCCTTTAAATTCTGGTCCAGCCCAACTTAGACTTGACTGTGTGACTGTGTGTGCTGCCACTGGCCCACAGGCCACAGCCAGCAAGTTTGGTCCGGCCGGGACAAGGCAAGGGAAAAAACCCTATGCCCAGTCATGCCTCTGATTTTGTCATTTTGATGATGCGACTTGCGAGTGAGCTGAGCTAGGGATATGCCGATTAATCCTTGGCTGAAATGGTGCTGTCTTAGCCTGCCTAACCCATTAATGATTAATGTGAGCAAGGCTATACTCATCTAGCTAATTAATGGCCAGCACCACCTAATTAATGAATCACCATTTACTAACAACCTTATTAAAAGATCACGCCCTCAACCTACCTTGGAAAATAAAAAATAAAATAAAATTGGATAATTGTAGCAAGTTTGGAAGATGAAGGAACCAAACATTGATTGATATGCTGGTTACAGAATTTGCGGGATCCTTCTCAACAGAATTTGTCTATTGGCATTAGTTAGTTATGTTGTTTGCATATGCAAAAAGGAGTCATAAAAATTAAAAAACAGTGACAATATTTCATCTCCCAAGAAGAATTTACAATCATGGTTCAAAATATCGATACGACATGTTCGATACAGAATGTATCGTGTCGTATCTTTTGAAAAAGATACAATCCAAAATATCTGGTATTTCAGACCCTCAATTTTTTTTTTAATAATAAAAGTATATTATAAATTTCCCAAAAAACTAAGCTTTGAAAAAAAAACTAAAAAAAAGTGTGTATTAACCATTTTTAAGTACCAATACAATACGACCGAACCATACTTTGAACCATGATCACAATGGGTCAAGTTTCTCGCACAGCAGAGACCGCTCCTTCCAACCATACCACTTACAAGTGGCATCATATAATAAGTGGATGGCAACATTCCGGTAACAAGGGGGAGGCATGTATAGATGTTGCCCGACATCTCTCTATCTCTTCCTCTCTCTCTGTCTCTCTCCTTGAATTGGAAGTTGAAACACAGCACGCACACTCGCTTACTACATCATATATTATTTTGATGTGATAGATATGCACTCACATAAAATGCGTACACGTTCAATGCCTGAACGTAGAACCTCATCATGGAGCCTACTCTGGTCTCCTGAATGTAGAATCCCCTATACATACATATGTATCATATGTGTCCCTCGTAGTTCTAAAACAAGTAGCTAGGGAAGGGAGTATGGAGACATCCCATTTACTTTAACCTCAAAAATAGAATCTCATAAGTCATAACACAGAGAGCGAGAGAGAGGGGTATATACCACCCTAATTAACAATAGTATTCAATAATTAGTATTAATGATTCTTTTGTTTGTTTGTTTATTAAAGAGGAGGGTACAAAGATGTCGGATGTGAGCAGGTAAATACGTTTAAGGGAGACAGCAGCGTGCAAGTATCGAAGCAAACACTTGGGTGTTGAGTGGTTTTAGTTTAGATATCCCAATTCCCATGTCCATGTCCACGTCCAACCAACCCCACATTCTCTCTCTCTCTCTCTCTCGGAACACCGGTTCCCCTTCCAGGGCCTCATCATCATGGGTCATGGCTCAAGCTACGGAGACGGGGGCGTCGGGGGATCAGGGATGTACGTGGCATCACCCATTCATTTTTCCGCCTTTAGCCTTCAGCTGGATCTCGAGATGCATCTTTATTCTTTACTATCCGCCGCACGATTGCGATTATGCCAAATAAGGTCTGGACCGGGCCCTACTACTTTAACCACTTCTACAGTTCTACCGTATGCTTCATTCATTCAACTACTCATCTCTACTCAGTTGGCACTTGGTACCCCGGAATCTGGATTTTTCACTTTCTGAATTTCTCCGACAAAAAAAAAATTGCACCACTCCCTCCGGCCTTCAACTGTATGTATACAAACCTATAAATACAGATGGTGCTTTGTATTGGGCCCATTTTTTTTTTCTTAAAAGTGCATGGGCGTGAGTCATCAAAAACCCAACCTGCTCGGTACAAACAATGCCATCCAAATATCCAATACTCGGGGGTTATTTCATAGAAAATGTGAAAATAACGCCATTCAATAGTTGCCTTGGCGTCACGTCCAGACAACCACGTAAATAAATTATAAATGTACGTGCCACTTAACTGGTCTGTTCCCGAATCCAGAATTGCCTTCACGCGAGGCGAGCCACGTTGCGTTAATCGGTGGTGATAAAAGGACACCATCTCACCGATGAAAGAGGTTAATGAGGGGGCCAGAAAGGTCCATGTGTAGTTGATTTCAGGGAATGAAGGTGTAAGACGGACCAGCTAGCACACACTGGTCATGGTCCTTATCTTATGGGATGGCTTTGGCCGTTTGGCGTAGATACTAGATAGATATAATAGAAGAAGCCGATCGTCAAAATTCGAATATATGTGGAGGGTGGACCCATCTTGGTAGCCACTGGGCCAATGGTAACCTGTTGATTAGTTTCTTGCGTTCGTAATAGTTAATACTGGCCAATCAATATTCATCTTCTTACACGCGGGTCCACGTGTTGGGCGTACGTAGTACATCGTCATTGGCCCACTATCCTCCGATTCCAACAGAGGACTGGAAGAGGCTAGGTTTCCGGGTCTCTTACTCTAAACTCGGAAGTAGGACGAAATGTCTCACCTGCGTCCGGTACCGGGTTTGAGTGTCCTATTTTTTCTCGAAATGGGTCAACCGTACTTGGGAATATGAGCAGTACACGTGGCATACATGCTTTGAATATAGAAAATACTTTTATACTGGCGAGCTTTAAGACAGTCAAACACAAAAGGGAGTATTAATATAAGACATCCATAAGTCCCAAGTGTAGGGCTACGTCCTAACCAAGTAAAATATGCTATAAACATTTGTCGCAAGTGCCACGTGTACGGTTAGAGTCAATCCCTCCCGGCAATAAATTAAGTGGTCAAAACAGGGAATCGAGGAGGTATAGCAATAACGATCTTGATATCATCGTCGATCGACACCCGTACCCGTATCTGTGGGTATACAGTAATACAGTACAGCGTGCTGCACTGCTGCTATCTTTACAATCTTACCATTTTACTCCCAAAGAGAATTATTAAGAGGAAGAGAAAATATCAAAATAAGGGATAAATTCAATGTACAAGGACAAAAGGGCATTTGTGTAATTTAATAAACACAGTGTGAATTGAACGAACCATTTTTAGCAAATTCGGCTCGAAAAAAGGGTGGTAAGAAGGGAAAGGAAAGACCGGTTTGGGCTTTTAAGCTTCAGAACCTTGGGACCGGACTTCAGCACTTCACACTCTCGCTGGCTGTAGCTTCTTGTAAATTGTAACTTGTAAGCCTGTAACCTGTAAGAGAGAGAGAGAGAGAGAGAGAGAGAGAGTGTGTGTGCGCTCTTATGTAAGAGTAGAGAAGATGGATGGCAATGCCGAAGAAGGCAGCCAAGGGACCGTTACATGGTAAGCTGACCCTGAGATGAAGGCTGGGCTTTAACGTGCGCCTGCAAAGCCTCTGTTGCGTTAATGTACCAGATTTGACGCGTTGGCTTTTCGCCGGGAAACCGCTTTTAGTACGATAGCGGTTTCAGGCGACAATAAAGACAGAAGCAAAAACAACAAAGAAAAAGGGTGAAAAACAAGGTTCAGAAACTGAAAGATTTTTTTTTTTTTTTCTCTTCCCCGGTTTTCCGGTGCGGCGAGTTAAGGAGCTCTAAAGCGGCATGGATGAAACTGGAATCGTTAGGCAACCGGGACACTTGGACCCTCGAGCGCAAGAGTTCCGACCGAGAAATATTCCTTCTCCACAAAACCAGGTTGCCCTCCTTCACCCGCAAATTTACTACCCAAGCCCTTCTTCATACCCGTCTACAGGAGTTCAAGCGATGCCTTTCTATGATGGGGGGATAGGTTACCATTCAGCCCCTCTAGTGGCGTACCCTAGACCCAGCAGTGTAAATCCACCTCAACCACCACCATCGCTGCTGCCGCCGCCTTCAGCCACGGTTACGAGAGCGTTGCTTCTAAGCTCTGTGCCAACGGACGTTAATGAGACGACGCTGAGGAGAGAGGTAGAGGTGTTTGGTGTGGTGAGAGCGGTTCAGATGGAGAGGTTACAGGAGGGAATCGTCACGGTTCATTTCTATGATTCAAGACATGCACAGGCAGCGATGATGGAGATACGAGAGCAGCACATGCAGCAGCAAAGTAGGTTGCGACAATACTACAACTCGTTGTTGAACCAGAATTTATGGATTGATGTGGAGAATTCGGCGGCCCCGATGCCTCCACCCGCGCGTGGGCTCATTGCTGGCCGAGCTGTTTGGGCACAGTTTACTGTGCCGACGCCAACCATTGGTCCGGACGGGCAAAATCAAGGGACCCTGGTGGTCTTCAACTTGGATTCGGGAGTTTCAGCAAGCAACCTTAAAGAAATTTTCGAAGCTTTTGGTATGAATTACCAACGAATAACCAAACACCTACCCAGGTTTTAACTGAAATCGGCCTACTGATGATTTAACTTTCTGGGTTTTGACTTTTGATTGACTTCAATTTCATGTTCTTAAATTGTTTTCCTGTTTCTCCTTCTCCCCCTTCTCGCTTCGTTTCTCTTTCTCTTAATGTTTTAACCTATCTTTTTCAGTGGAAAAACAAATCAGAAGTCGATCCTTTCTCTTTGGTTCACTCTTGGTCTTGTATGAACTCTGAGAATATTTGAACAAGAGAATGACAGAATCTGTTTCGTTCTTTGTGGTATATATTTTTGTGCACTTGTTTGTTTAGTTGCTTCTTACGGGGGGTAGTGGGGGCAAACGTCTTAAGCGTTTTTCATTTTTTCTCTTTTCTTTTATTATCTGATTCTTTTTCAACTGTTGTTATATACTTCGCTTCTTGGTCATAGGGTGGCTTATAAGCTTATTTATTTGGTTTATTTTTAATTTACAGCTTTAATTGATAGATTTTCTTCTTGAATGATTTTGTAACAATTTAGGGCCTGTGAAGGAATTGAGAGAGACGCCGTCAAAACGGCATCAGAGGTTCGTGGAATTCTTTGATGTTAGAGATGCAGCTAGAGCTCTTTCAGAAATGAACGGAAGGGAAATCGGCGGCAAGAATATAGTAATTGAATTTAGTCGTCCTGGTGGTCATGGAAGAAGGTTATTGAACGCTGCTGCTACCAGCGCCACCAGCAACATCAACAAAACCACCACCGCTTCTGATGTTAACAGAAGCAGCTACCAAACAATGAGTACTGGGAATTACTCTCAAGCATCAGCACCTCCATCACTGCCTCCTAGATTTTTGGGCCAGTCAACCTCCGATTCCTCTCTAACCCAGCCTTCTCAAACTCAACACCCGAATAAGAAACCTGGTTTTACTAGGAAGAATATTGCTAATTGGAACAGCAACTCGAGATCAAATTATGGAGCTCCAGAAGCCGTAGCAGGTCTCATGGGTTCGTTGTCTCTTAGTGTTGTTGGCAATGAGAGTGAAGGTGACGAGGATCGTAGTGGGTCGTCGAGGAGAAGGACTAGGAAGAGCAGCGGCAGCGGCAGCAATAGCAATACCAGCAACAAAGGCAACAACAGTATCTCTTCAGCAGCTACGAAGCTGCCGAAAAGTCGGTCATGGAAGGGCAGACAGAAGAACTCGGATGTTCATTTCTTGATCAACGAGGATGCAATGATTGACTCCGATTGCAGAGATACCAGAACCACTGTCATGATCAAGAACATACCGAACAAGTACAGGTGATTTGCTCCCGCAAGTCCTAGTTACGATCTATATATCTGGGATTTATTTATCTCTCTTTTTATATGGATTTCTATCTGGATTTGTATTTATTATTACTAGTTTCTTTCTGTGGTTTTATTTTCTGTTTTGGGGGGGATTTGGGGCGTGGTGCAGTCAGAAGCTGCTATTGAACATGCTGGACAACCACTGCATAAACTGCAACGAGCAGATTGGCGACGGCGATGATCAGCCCTTATCTTCCTATGATTTCGTTTATCTTCCCATTGATTTCAGGTAATTTTCTCTCGTCTTATTTTTTCTCTTTATCAAAGAAATAAATAATCGTAAATTTGTTTATTTTACTTGTTTTGATTCCATTTCAATCATGTCTTTGTTAATACTTTTATTTTTTCCCCTCTCCGTTTTATTTGTTGCATCAGTAACAAGTGCAATGTTGGATATGGGTTCGTGAACCTAACGTCTCCCCAGGCGACATGGAGGCTCTACAAGGCTTTCCACTTGCAACCATGGGAAGTCTTCAACTCCAAAAAAATCTGTGAAGTCACTTATGCTCGGTTGCAGGTATTACATTTTTATAATGAATTTATTTATTTCCTATTGGTTTGTTGGATTTTTTTTTGGTGCATATTTATTTATTATTTATGTGTTTATATCTAAATTTTCATTTACAAGTACAGGACGTAGATCAAAATTAAATTATTGCCTTCTCTTTCATTTTAGCCTCTCGTATATTCTATTTGTGATTATTTGTTATTATTGTTAAATTACGAGTGTTCCTGTGCGTCAGATATGAAGTGGGTTTTGAATCTTTTGAATTTTATATTTTCTCTATGTTTTACTTAATTTACTTTGTAAAAAATAAGTCATTGTTTAATTTCTTGTCTTTATTATTTTTTTTATTCTATGTAAATTGTTTATATACATCCATTGGCTTCTTGAACTTATTTGATTATAGAAAACTAGTTTTTTTTTTTTGTAGAAATAGAAAACTTTCTATTTTTTTTTTTAAATTAAGTGATACAATATTAATGAGATTTATGATAGATTATGGTAAATTTTGGAGTAGTGAGTGTTATTTATTTATTTTGGTAAAAAAGAAATTCATTAGAACCAACAAAAACTTAAATAAAAATCAGTGCAGAGGGGTTCACTGCTTTCCATGTTTGATTGGCATTTGGCAATGTGGCTTATAGAGAGCCATAGACGTTAAAAATTTCGTGCGTACTTTTTCATAATTTAAGGTAATAAAAATAAGGGATTCTGTAGTTAAAAAGGACATATATCGGTGAGTCCAGGGCTTGGAGACACTAAAAGAGCATTTCAAAAACTCAAAGTTCGCATGCGAGACAGATGACTACCTCCCTGTGGTGTTTTCTCCGCCTCGAGACGGGAAGAACTTGACTGAGCCCATACCCATTGGTGCTCACTCCAGCGCAACTACCAACAAAAGACTGGGTCATGCCAGCGGAGATGATACGAGGGAGGAGGAGGATGATATTAACATAGACGGTGATGGAGATAATAGGGTAGATGTGTACGAGGAGGAAGGTGGCACCAACTCAAACCGCATTGCAGATAATAATGATAGCTACGATATTGACGACGATGTTTGTGGTAACAGTGGCGTTGAACCGGAAGTTTGTTTTAATTCCACCGACGGGAGCACTGTTACCTGTACCAGTGCAATGGGTACTACTACTACTACTACATCGCCCAATGGGTGCTTGAGCACCGAGCCTCAGCTGCAGCAGCCCAAGGCTCTGAGTATGAGTCGCGCTCAGGTCAGCTAGTTTCCTTTTTTTTTTTTTCCTTTATTTCATTCTGTTTCTCTCTCTCTCTCTGGTCTTCTATACATGGTTTTATTCATCTTGTAATTCCGAAAAGAAAAACAAAAATACATGAAATTTACAAACATCGAGGATTTTTGAATGGTGGTTTACACATTGGAAATATGGAAGTATCTTTTCTTCCCTCTTCCTCTCTCTTTTTCTCTCTTTCTATATATATACTTTGGCTGCTCGTACAAATCATGCATCTCTCCCTCTGTCTCCTGTTAAGAAGACGAGACACTCAGCCACCTTCTGCCGCCGTTTCATGGCGAGCAGGTGGCTAGCCTGCTGCCACCCACCCACGCTACTACTACTACTACTTCAACGTCACCTTTTTCGGCGCGTGCTGTACAGTCGTGAGTAATGGTGTGGTTACGTGGTTTATATAGGTCTTGTTGTGCACATTAGATAAAACGTAATATATGATGTTAACGTGCGCACTAAACCATTACCGTCTCCAATGTGAGGGAAATAAAGAGATGCACATTGGCTGACTTCGCAAGATACCTTAAAATATGTTTGGTTTTGTTGTTTGCACTTCAATGCGATAAAATGAAAGTACTTCGATTTCTTTTACATTTGCTGTGATAGTTCGACGGAGTCCGGTCCGGTCGTTGTGTTATTCAAAAGAGGGTTGCTACTTTCTAATTTGCTTATTTGATATTTAGAGGGCAATGACAACGAGGGATCTCGGTTTATAGGTCCGAGTGTTGAAGGGTAGCTGGGTGATTGACGTTGGTTTTATTAAGAGACTTGGGGGACTAAGAAGGATCCGGTATTTGATATACCAGACGGAAGGAGAGATAACTGGTAAGAGAGTTGGCTCGGTCATCCAAGTGAAATCGTCTGTCGCTTAGTTTTTTTTTTTTTTTTCTTTATTCTCTTCTTCGTAAGCACGAATAAATAAAAGAAATGTCAAAGACGAAGAAAAAAAAGGAAAAAAACACCAACGTCTGCAACAATCAAGAGAGATGCATAGTTGGTTACAGTTAAGCTATTTATGCCACGCAGGACGACTTTGTTACGTGGCAATTTCCAAATTCATCACAGGTCTTGGAAGTTTGACCGAGACCGTACCAGGAGCAGGATTGGCAGAGTATTAGTGCATCGCGGCCCTCATCAGTTTGTTTAAAATTGTTTTATTTTCTCGCTCATCCACGTCATTGGATGCTCTTTGCTTTTCTCCACGCAGAGGGTCTGAGCCGCGCCTCATTAAAGGTTTCGTCCTGGGCTCTCCTCTCTGGCACCCTGAGATGCCAGCGTCGCGGTCTCTTTCTCTCTCCAGACTCCACCCTTTCTTTTTCATGATGTGACGGAAAGACACGTATAACGTGCCACGTGAGAGTGAGTCCAGGTCTTCATGGCGCGGGTTCGTGGTGCATAAGCATAACCTCGTATGGTTGGTGTCAATGGTGACAGCTACAACTGTGTTGACCAATCAAATCGGACAAAAAACACAAAAACTCTGCACTGCACTGCACTCACCCAAGCCATGGCTGCCTCTCTCTCTCTCTCTCTCTCTGTGACTGTGTCTCTGGTCTGCCCTCTATTACATGTGATGGCGATTACCACGCCGGGGTAATGCCACGTCCCCTGATCCGGGATGGAATCAATCCCTTTACTACCTGTTTCAGGAATCAGGAATCATAAACTGGACCACCAAATCCACTTTCCAAGGTGATGCGGCGATGCCTTCCCTCTCCCGAGTCCCCATCGCTGTTATTAATTCTTATTCGTCCCGGGTAAGTAAAACTAAAACCAGAAAACAAATTATAACCTAGCGAAAGAATCATGTTTTTTCGTCTCCTGACTGGAAAAAAAAATCAGTTAATTTATTGCGATTTGCCGGTGGTGGGTGGGTGGACTGACGGAAGCTTTAGTGCAAAGATTGGGGACTCTGGCTGGCTATCTGGTTTGATCAGCCGGCCACCAGCCAGGGGTTAGGCTTCACTGTTTCAGATGATCGATCATGTTGCATCATCGCATCATGGCTCATGCATGGCGGAGTTAGAGGTGGGGAGACTATATATGAAGTGACAATACATGAACCCAAACAAAGGGGTAAGCCTCAGAAGAGCCCGCCTGCGGCTGCGAGCTGCGAGACGCCCAAGGTGGTTGGTTCCTCACACCAATAAACCTCTAGAGTCTGAAGTCTGAACGCACAACACTCTATATCATTATCTAATCTCTCTCATAAGATGTAAACCTTTCTTTCACGAAACTGTCATTGAGAGTCTGAGACAGGACATTTCTTCCAAAGTTTCAAACTTTCAATGGCGATAAACTTAGGTTTTTTCCCTTGTAAACAAAAACAAAAAAACAGTAATAATAAACTTTGATTTGATTCTCTTTTTTTTTTTTTTTTTTTTGTGTTACTCTTCACCTGCACACATATATATAAAGAGAGAGAGAGAGAAAGAGAGTGCAGGTTATTACCTTTGTTTCTGTGTCACTCGTGAGGGAAGAATTGTTGCATTCAGCATTTGGAAATTGATAGGTTGGGGTTGAATTGATATAATGAACAAATTAGTAGCGTTACTATCTTATAGGGGTTATTATCTTGATTCTCAAGCAGTAGTAGTAGAATTGCAAGTCTAATAGTTATTAGTTGTCGATAAATAGAAAGTTATTGATTAAATATAATTGCAAAAGAAAAGAAGAAAATAGCAATCACCTAAATTAAACGGAGACGAATCAATTTTGTGGGTCGGATATTCCCCACGTTCCAAATTTGTCACTGTTTGAAACAGTCAAGATCATTAGGTGACATCACAGGAGACGATAAAGTCACGAATCATGACAATGCAATGAGCCAATGAAGTTGGTCTTTGATTTGCAGGATCCAACCAGCTAGATGACCACATGCATATTTCTCTTGGATTGGAATATATTAGTTATCTATTTTATTTTGTAAACAAAATTCACGGTTTTATGTATTATAAGGATCTATACCTATAACTTTGTAATGGGTGGACCATACACATCCATAAATATTTTATATAATTATCTCGTCTTGGAATGTCCATAGTATGCAGAGTCTTGTTCTAAGAATGAAACATTGGTATGAAGCATTATTGGTGAAGTTATTATATCTTTTTTCTTTTTTGAAATGCTATTATGTTACGTTATATCTACATGTCCACTTACATATAACTTCATAGGAACAGTTAAACTATGTATTTATTATTATCTCACTGCCATGCATACCTTAAAGCATCGTTTGAGTACTTAAAACAAAAAATTTGAGATTAAAATAGTTTTATTCAAAATATTTTCAAATAAATAGAAAGAAAAGAAAATACTGTTTTTTAAGTTTTAACACAGCAACAATTTTGTATAAAAACCTAGGTTTGTAATTTGTAAAACACCAAGAGAGAAATCTATATATTCAAGTGTGTTTTGTCCTTCAATAATATTAGAATGAACAAAAGATGGAATGAAAGGACTATACTTGGTTCGTCTCCCTGACTTTTTCTTCCACAATCCATCAACCTGCTTCATGTCTTCAACCCTAAACTTGAAAAGAGAATAAGATCGTTTGAATGACCCATTTAGTTTTCAAGGGTAATGTTGGTCAATTTCCATATTGGAGAAAATATGAGGTACAATAATCACTTCTCCTTATTTCAATTTTAGATTTCAACTAGGTCCTGGGACATGAGTGTCATTATTTGATTCCTTATTCATTATCAAAAAAGAAAAAAAGAAACTTACTATTTTATTTGAATGAGGGTAATTGAAAAAAAAAATAAATAAAGAATTTCAAAACTTGAATCAGGGCAATTGCCCATGCTTCCGCCTATCCATGATAAACCTTTAAAAGATTTTTTTTTTTTTTTAAATTATGATTTTTTTAAGTAAACTTTTATCCCTAGCTAAGTTTTATCCGGTAAATGTATGATTAAATACAAAAGAATTAATGACTTATACTGTGAGAAGTTATTTGTAAGATTTATGGTAGTTGTTTTGGCAGAAATTGTTAGATTTATAAGGCACAACTTTTTCTCTCCTGTTATGCTACGTTACAATCACTTGTTTGGGGATAGGAGAAGACCTTTCAATTTTGTTTCTTTTGTTGTCTTTATCTTTTGTAAGAAACAAAATTGGGCAGGATTCGGTCTTTATATTCTGCACTTCATTTATTATTGCTCTTTCAGCTATTTGCAGAACAGCAGAGCTCCCTCTCTAGTTGTGATTTTGATTTTTGAGTTTTCATACCTTACTGTTTGGTTAATTAATATATGATTTTCTGTCTTAAATCTTAAAAGTGCTAGATTCCATGGAGAGATAGATGCTCTTGGCCCATTAAGTTATAGGGATAGCGATGTGCCTTGTAAGTGTTGTATATTGTCTCTCTTTAACTCTTAGTTTCTGAATGTATTTGTAATATGAAAGATTCACATCAATACTTGAACATTAAAATTTCTTTTTACTCATCACCTTTTCTTAAGTTTTTTTTTTGCTCTTCTATTCCTTTCTTCTATTTATTTATTTATTTATGTGCCAAGTTTCTAACCGTTTTCCCTCGTCGTCCCTCTCTGTATATATCAAACTCGTCTATCCTGTATACAAATATCCGTTGTATTCTGTATCGATAGTGTGGTTTTTTTACAATCCTATGGATCATAACCCAATGCTCAACGTCTGGTTTGTTCATGCATTCAATTCCAAAAAGAAAAAACCTTTTTGATCCAATTTAATGAACAACTCTCTACGGTTTACTGTAAACATCCCGTTGCGCGTACTATCCCTAATCTAATACGGAGAAATGAAGGAACTGCCTTTTGCCAGGTGTAGGAGATGACATGAGTTTCCGAATCCTCTACAGTTCTACCCCTATTCTCGAGCAGTAACTATATATATACGACTTGTCTTGTCTTGTTAGGCTGACGTGGTTTATGCGTATGATTGACATGCTGAAATTCAGTGCCTGAATGGAAGATGTGACGCAGACGTGGAGCCTTGTGAGCCCTCTTAGACCACAATGGCCATGATGTCCCATGTGGAATTGTGGATGGATAAATCTCACCGGCACCGCCGGCCAGGGAATTCGTCCAACCGCCACCCAGTTCAAACTCTCGTCACTTCAGTTTTTTCTGCTCAGGGTCGAGTTCCCTTATTTATTTCAGGTTACTCTATAGAACTATAGCTCCGATTCGTACACGTAGGTCCCATGCGTCAGGCTGACATGGTGTATGATGATTGGCTCGGTATCCTATCCTCCGGGTCCCGTAATGGATTTTTGAACTGCGTCCAGCAATTCAGCAAACTTGTTGAAGAATAACGAAGAAACGATCGAAAGAAAGAAATTCAGAAAGGGGGCCGGACCGCCGGAGTGAGTGAAGACTGAAGAGGGTAGCAAGTGAAAGGGGGGGG
>NW_010729081.1:6505276-6545472 GCF_000365185.1 Nelumbo nucifera
GGGGGGGCATGTAGATGGGGAGATATTCCCATTCATGTAGATGATGAAGAGGGAGCTCAAGTCTCGAGAGTAGAAAGAATCAAACGTAAGCAATAAGAGATTAATCCAACGTGAAACAGTGAAAGTTTTGTCTCCCTTTCTGTTTTGAGAATTGAGAGCCATTTCTATTTTATTATCAGAAAAGTCGACCACTCGACTCGACCACTGTCTTATGGGTCGTCTTCTTAAGAAAAGGACAACTTTTTTCTTTTTAATTTGCCACTTTCGTCCAATCTTTTTGATATTGGACTTGGATTGGATCTGCTTATGGCATTAAACAGCCAAAGCGCGCAGCAACACCGCTCCGGCTCGGCTGTATTTTTCTAAATTATATATAGATTCAAGGGGAGAGTTCCAAGCTTAAACCTCTGAAATCGTACATATCCATCCATCGCATATATGCATTTTCAGTATTAATTTAAGGACTCAGATGGATGATGGAAGCAGTGGTGAACGCGATGGTGTTGGTGCCTGGTGGTGGGGTCATGAGCCTAGATTATATAGCTAAGCATTTCTGTTGGGTGCTCTGGCAGTAGAGTTCAGACCTTTCATCACCTCCAGCAGTGGCCAGTGGGGTCTGCTCATCTTCCCCTTTTTTTTTCTGAGTAGACAACAGCTTAAAGGTGAAACTTGGGTTATTGGTTGGAAGGGATCTATCCAATCCTTCTCTAAAATCTCGTGCGTGGTTTAGGTTGGGGCCCATTGGCATCACAAATTGTTGTGTTGCCCCTTAACAATATATATAGACATCCCAATTGGTTAATTAGGCTTATGCAATATGCATATGCATGAATGATGAATCTTCTCCCACAGTCCACAGACCGCCACAGTCTCTGAAGTGGCCTGGCACCCTAGTAGGTTGATTGGTTCAATGGTTCCGCAGAAAAACCGGCTGGAACATCTCAAAAGTGCATCAAACTTGTTCCCAGAGTTTTAGTGTACGCAGGTCAATGCAACCCCATCTTGAGTCCTGAGTCCTGACAGTTAGGGAAGGGAGTAGAGGTAGTCGTTCAGATCAGTCCTCCCAACTCCCTAGTCCCAAGTCCCAAGTGGCAACACCCACAACCTGGCCTGGCCGGCCTGGATTCGTGTGCCTGCCTAGTAACTAGTAACTAGTACTGGACCAACAAAAGTTGTTTTGAATCTTAATTCCAAGATTAGACTTTTCACTGTCCACTTCATGGTTTAAATTCATTCCTGATCAGGCCTACATAACATAAGCGGCTATATGATATAATATGATATGATCTCCACTCAACAATTCAACATGCCCCCATGTCACGTCAAAATAGAATTGCACCGTCGAAAATCAGCATTATTGGATGATCGTGTACCGCAATTACATTCCTTAATTATTGTATTTGATTGCCAAAGCCTAGAGAGAATCTGTCATTAATTAATTAATTAATTTGCTGCAAGTCTAATGAAAGAGAAAATAAATAAAGTCTGATGGGCGTTCGCCCGCGTTTGGGAATTGGGATCACATATGAATATCCATGATTTTGTTATTTCTCTGTGTAATAGAGCTTGTGTTAATTCCACAATCCACACCACTAAAACGACTCTCTGGAGAGTGGAAACTAGTAGGTAGGGAGGAGGCTAGGCGCAGGCCGCAGGGCAAAGGGATTTATATCAAATATCCTTTATACCTTGTAATTCCAACCTAATACCAGATCGAAGAGGAAACAGGAAAGGACGCGGCATTAATTATATATTTTAATAATACAAGGGAACCTGCACTAAGAGTCACAATCACAATGCAACTGGTTCATGCTCAGCCATTAAAAATCAATCTAAAAGACTAAAAAGAGGAGGAATTGAAATCCCATTTCTTATATTTTCTTTTTCTTTTTCTTTTCTTTTTCTGGTTTTGGTTAGAAGTTACATGGGATGGGGGTGGGGGTTTTGAGTTGATAGAGGCCGACAAAGTGTGGGTTGGGCAATAAACAACAAGAGTAACCGACAAAAGCCATCTCTGCGTAATAAGCCCCATCACTTCTTTGTTCTACATAACCAGCAGAGATGCTGTTGCTCAGGCAAAACCCCACTAACGAGTGTTGTTTGTCTTCATTCAAGCTTCTGTAGTCATCGAGAAACAATTGCAGTGCACAGTCGGTATTAACTCTTCAATTCTTGTCTTGTTTGTACCATATCCCCTTCCTCACTCCTCAGAAGAGAAGGAGCTTAATTATATTGGTTTCAATTTTGTCCGATCGAATGGGCAAATTAGCTACAAGGGGGGAGGAGGTAGGGGTCAAAGATTTTGATTTTGTGGGTGAGCAAGTGCACGACGCCCACCACCAGAAACCACGCCATGCGTGCTACTGCTGCACCCTCTTAAAAAAATATACATATATACTTTGTTTTAAAGCCTTTCAAGGCCACACGGTTGGCCACTGCTGGTCTCTTGGTATTAAAATTTTGTTACTTTGGATTTGGATATAATACCATTATATTGATGCCAGTGAACATTGGAAAGCAATACTGAGCTCTCATATCATATTCACGTACGGCTACTATATTGTCTTGTCTGTATGTTCAGTTGTTTTAAACTTTAAAACCCCACATACTGTCTTCTTTCTCTCTCTCTCTCTCTCTTTGACTCTCTGTTTTGTAATTTGTTGTGGTTCAGTATTAACTTTCGATAACCCCACACCACCACGGCTTGGCACGATGAGAAAAGAGCTTTTTAAGATAAGCATCTAGCTAGCTTTTGAACGCCTTCATCATGTGACGCTTCTTTAGTTTTATTAACTATCTCTATCTCTATCTGGGATGTGATGCATGTTCTATTATTTCTTTTTCCTTATCTCTTCAATGCAGCACCCATCACCAAATCTGTCGACTATGAAAGCGGATAGTGATGTATTTGCGATGGTGTGGGTGGAGGCTTTATATCATAAAGGAATGCACAGTTGTCAAACATATCTGAAAATCAGACTTATAAACGGGCAAACCAAGCACCTATAAAGCCATGATTAATTCAGTGTTTGTTAAGCCCCCAGATTTTTTTTTTTGGGTAAATTCCAAATACCCCTTCTGTACTGTGGGCCTATGGGGTGCATGGCTTTTAAAACCGACTTGGAGATCGAACTGGTCAGGGTCTGGTTATTGGGTCGAACGGTCGACCCGTCCTGACAAAAATATAAAAAAATTAAAAACAGTTAAAATCGTTCGAACGGTTAACTGCCCGGGTCAGCGGTTTGCTGACCAAAATCAACGGTTTTCAAAGAAAATTCGGTTTTGGGGAAAATCGAAACCAATCACCTGACCGGTTCCTGGTTTTTCCAGTCTGACCATCTGGTCCGTTCCAGTTTTGAAAACCATGATGGGGTGAGTGACAATTATCCCTTTAAACATTTCTTTTGTGATAAATACCCTGTCCGTTATTGTTCCGTCAGCTAATTTTGAAACATTGTCATTCAATTGTTTAATTTTTTTTTAATCCCTAAATTACCATTTTCTTATTTATTTCAACGATTTATGATTTGATTAACTTTATAAGTATAATATTGAATTCATCTCGGTTGCTCCAATAGATCCTTCAGATTTATGGCTTAATTCAATATTCAAATAAATGGTAGAGGTCCTTTTTTATAGATATAATTTTGAGGTTTTGTTTAGTTTTTCTTGGATTATTGGAGCAAGGAATGGATACTTTTTATATTTTAAGATGAAGAGAGACATTCATGTCTATGAAATATGATGAGGGGTGATTTAGCCCTCCAGTGACATCATGCCATGTGGCATCCTAGAATTGTCGCACGACACCCCAACACCACGTAGGCGATACTTTACCTTAGCCAAAATAATAGAGATCTCCTCGGAACCACGTTGAATGCGCCTCACATACCTTGAGGGTGCTTTGTCACCACCTTGCCATGGTCAATCTATAAACACCTTGTCAAGATTAGGCTGGCCACCTTAGGACCGAGCTAGAGACCTCAGCACAAAGGGCGACCTCTCGCCAAGGTCTCACCAACCCAAGTGAGGTCTAAGTAGTGACCTATATGACGTGGTGGCTGTCTTGCACCTCGAATAGGCCAACTTATCAACACCTTGCACACTTTGGAAGAGCACACTAAGGTCCAAGTAGTGACCTGCATGACATGGTGGCCGACTTGCACGTCGGATAGGGCCAACCTGTCAGCACCTCACGCACTTCATTAGAGGGCACTAAGGTCCAGGTTTGGACCTTCATGACATGGTGGTTGTCCTACACCTCGGTTAGGGCCTTCCTGCCTGCACCTTACACACGTCGGGAGAGCACACTAAGGTCTAGGTAGCAACCTGCATGACGTGGTGGTTGACCTCCATTACGTGTGGGCTATCATCTCCACATCCTCCGGGATCACGTCGCCTCATCGACAGATTCGGCTCCCGCCCCGCCTGCTTCGAAGGCAACTGGACAAGCTCTATCACTCCATGCAAAAATTGTCTCCAAGCATGAAAGCACCTTTGGACGAGGTAGACCGGTAAGCCATGTCCTCCTAGAGATCTCAGACATGCTACGTGAAGTCCACAACAACCTGCGTTTATATAAAGGCGTCCCACTGATCAAAGAAGGTATGCACAGTATAGCTCTTTTGCTCTCTCGCTTTCTAGCATTCATATTCTTCACTGACTTAAGCATTGGAGTTCCTACCTTGAATACTTTGATTACTGCTTTCTTACAGCTCGACCAGTCGACTTCATCACTTTGACATCCAAGCTATCCTCTAGCACGGAGCACTAAATCACACCCCATCAAAGTGAAACAAGAATTTAAAGAAACTTGTTTTTCTATGATAATGAAATGATTATTGTATGTTAATTAGGTTACGTTTAGAGAAAATGGAGGTATTTTTGTGTCAATTAGGGTTTAAGAGAAAAGGGTGAGTAAAAGAAAAATAAGGAAAACTCATATGGGTATTTTGGTAATTAATGCATCTGGTCATTTGACTTAATGGAGAGGGGTATTTGTCGCAAAGAAAAAGTTTAGTGGGGTTATTATGAATGTTCAAGGGAGTAATTGTCACTGACCCCATAGTAAAGGGGTCTTTCTAATTTACCCTTTTTGTGTTTTAAATACTGTGGCAATAGTTAAAAGGGATGGTTACATGAACTTTTAAAAACAACTTATATAACATAGATAAGACCTTTGTCATTGCACCATTTAGAGCTGCTAATACTTACTCCAAAAATTTTATAATACCAAATTTTCCCCGGATGTTTAAAATGTTGGGCAAATCCCTTCTTAAACCTATATGGAAAAGGTTTCAAACATTATCCTTTTACATCACAACATTTTATAGAAAAAATTTACATTGATTGTATTCACTGAATAAGCAACTCGAGAATGAGAAAATGCCATATGAAAGGTATCCCTCACAAAATCCATTATGTTGAAGTTTGCTGGTGTCCTATAAAAACTCTTGCTCTTCATCCAGTGCACAAATGGTCTCTAGCATTTAAATCATTTTACCCCATCCCCGAAACCCTTCTGAAGGCAGAATTGGATCCTAAGTCTATGCTACAACCAGCCAGAAAGCTTACTAGCAATATCTGAAGTCGGAACTCACACACTATAGAACACAAATGCCCTAAACATGTTGGAATGGTTAAGGTGGCATGAAAAAAGAAAAATATGTTGCTTCAAGAAACCACCAAACCAAAATTAGCAATCTCCACTCTCAAATATATTGCTCCAATATTCTCTCAAAATTATAACCTTCCAAATTTCATGGTGCGTCCATAGCAACTTAGCAAGAGAAGCTTACGAGCTTTTAAGTTACCCAAGATAGTTTGGGCCATGTTTGGGACTGCTTATTTGGGTTGGGACCACACCATTAATCACTTATTGGTGTTTGAAAAATAAGTCCAAAATAAGTGTTTATTTTAAAATTAAGGGCTTATTTTTTAAGCTCAAATTTTCAGCCTTTTTTTTTTAACTTATTCAATTTTTTTCTTCCAAAACTATCCCTAGTTAGAATTTTAAAATACCACTTATAAAATTATCCCTATTTGAATTTTATAAAAGTAGTTTCATAAAGAATACTTTTGTAAAAGTGCTTTATAAAAGAACTTTAAAAGTGCTTTTCTGAAAGTACTTTCATAAAAATACTGTTAGAAAAATGCTTTTATGAAAGTGCTTTTATAAAAGTATTTTCATAAAAGTACTTTTATTAAAGTGTCTTCATAAATAAAATACTTTTATAAAAGTGCTTTCGTAAAATTTGAAATAAAATAAAAAACGAAATAGTCACAAATGCTTATTGAAAAAAAAAAAGACTACCAAAATCCAAATGTTGAAATTCCCCGTTAGCCATTGTTGAATACAATGAGCACACGCCCAAGTTCTCCTTGGTGGTGGTGGAATGCACTGCCCAGTTTTAGCGATCCTTCACAGTAAACATGCATGTATATTCAAACAATGCAAAGGTAAAATAAACACTTTGTACAAAATGCTTCTAAAGAACACATGACTGAAGTGCAACAGAATCCTGACGCTGCTACTCCACATAAAAGCATAAAACTTGATGATATGGCATTTGTTTGCTGCAATACGCCCGTTAAATCTGTTGATATATTTGCGGCATAAAGGGCAGCTTCATATCGAGTGGCTATTTATTTTTAGACGCCAAAAGGCAAATAAATTCATTAAACTGCTCAGGAATTAAAGTCAGCTGATAAAACACCAGAGATAAAATGAGGTGGACGGGACCAAACAATAAGACCTAGAAAGGGATATAGAATGCTTCCCTAATTGGTGAGCCACCTTATTGTATCTTCTATTGATATATTTCACTGAGCAGTGGCCAGTGGGTGACTCTGGCATATAACCCTTTGCAATCGACAACAACGGTTTAGATCCGCCAAAGAGGAGAAGAGTTATCCTCCAACAGAGAAGTGGTCATTAATTGTGCATCATCTCCCTCAACTTGTATATAACCCTAACTACTACCACCATCTTCAGAGATTCAAACAGCGGCACAGCTTTGCATTCAGCCGATGCCTCTTTAGTCCGCTTTACTAGATACTGATCTCCCCAAAAAAACCTTGCTTTTTTATATTTGCATTCAACCACCATGTCCCATGTCTTGAAATGTATTTGACTAATTTCCTGGATCTGAAAAATGACGAAGTTAAATGGATGTTATAGCATCATCATCAAAGCCTTGACACAACTATAACCCGTCGGCTACATGAATCATATCCAATCGTTAAATCCACCAACATTTAGTAAATTGCACAACCAACGAGGTCAGATGGCCCAATTTGTTTAACCTTTCTTCAAGAAAAAACCTTGGGGTACTAATCATTTTTCAACCTTAAAAGTCACACCGGTCTTCAATCTTATAGTGCTAATGATTGGCCTGCAACTTTATTCTGTTCCAATCTACTGCACATGGAACCAAAAGCTATCTTAAAGCAGTTTTCATTTGCTAGCACAAGAGTAAAGTGGAGGCATCAATATAATAACCTCTGAACCTGTGAAGGCTGAGAATGACTTGCACCAATATCAAAACAAAGTGAAACAGTGCATACCAGTGAAAAATAGAAAAAGGATGACGGATTTTGCAATGTTCCCTTTCAAACAGTAGCCAGTAAGTTCTTGTGTATCAACCTATAGAATACACGTCCTAGTGTTTGATGAGTTTACAAAGCTTAAAATTTTGACTGATCATTTCTCCATCAAACAGAAGCAAATAAGTTCAAGAGTATCAACCCACAGAGCATGAATTTACCAATAGAAAGAACCAACTTCACAATGCTTCAAATCCCAATAATCATGATGGGTGTAAAACAGTATATAACAAAGAGCAAATTATTTTCCAAATTCAATCAAACCATACAGTTGTGTTTTATGAGTTCTACTTGCATCAGATAGAATAACTATGGGAAAACAACATTACAAAATAGGAAGTTCATACATAGCTTCCAAAAACAAAATGAGAAGACTATGCAAGTGAATCTTTTTGCTGTGCTTGTTGTCGCAGTAGTTCTTCCCTGACCCTCTTGACCTCCATTTCTCTTTCCAATCTTTCTTTCTGCAGTCACGAAAACAACATTAACATTTAACGAACAAAATCTTATACCTAAAGCCAAAATTTGAAGAATACCAAATTACGTCAGTAACCAGTAGTTATTTTTTTGGTAAATCATCAATCACAGTTCAATAAAAGATATCATATAACCTCACCTTCAAAATAAGGAAGAAAGCTCCAGCAAATCTGCATCCCTAGATTACAGAAGAGACACATAGCCTGCCTTTCGCTATAAATGTTTTAAAGTTAAAATGAATAACTGAAACAAGTAGGCTGAACAAGTAATGCCTGAGTCTGATAAAACATAACATGTTTTTTTTTTTTTTTTTTTTTTTGTGGATTCATCAAGCCTATGAACACCTAAAGCTGGTCTCCTTTTGAGCTATACTCCATACTTCAGTGTTAGATCCTATCTATCATGGAACAACACAGTAGTAGTCAACTCGTCATATTATTTGGTGCTAGCATCATCAACTAGACTACCAATAAAGATTAGTTGAGATATTTAAAGAGGAAAGTTTCTTAAACGGTATTTCAAGAAAATATCCCAAATAAGAGGAACAATGAATTGTGTTTCTCTAGTAGGTATTCACTATATGCTTGTTGCAATGACACAAGTAATACATTGCTTATATGCTTTCTGAATCCAAGCAAGCAAATAAAATGAAGAAGGTTGTATTTGGATGCTAGACAAATAGGTTGACATGTAAAAAACTTGGCAAGGGAAAAAAAAACTATAATACTTTAAAAAATACCACCTTATCAAATTTAATAGTTTTAATACAAACCTGGGAAATTGGGTCGTGGACTGGATTACTGGATTAAAGGAGAAAATTATGGGGTAAAAGTCTTAGAAGTAAAACCCATGATCTCATCCAAGAGTCCATAGAAAAAGACTTGCTTACAGAAAGGTAGCCAGTCATTTTACTCCATTTTTACTCTACTTTTGGATATCTTTGCTTCCCTTAGTATTTTACTGACAACCAAACATCTAAAAGTTAATATTTTCCTGAAACAACTGCCTTACAACATATTTTAGTCTATAAGTGCAACTGGGAAGAACAAAAGTTTTTTTTACCCTCCCCCCCCCTCCAAAAAAGAAAAAAAAAAGCACCATAGCTGCAATGAAGCTTGTGCCTTGACCACAGATCACACCTTAGTACTTCATGTTTGAGGGATAAGCCTCAAAGTAGATTTCTATTGCTCTACCTAGACCTAGAAGCACTTCAGTTTTTAAGATATTGGTCTAGAAGCCTATACAAACGGAGGAGTCTGTCTATTCTTTCAACATTGATTATTGAGTTCCACAACTTCTAAATACTTGGTCTTTCCCTCCCAAATTCATAATATTTTGGGTCTGAGTACTGCTGCAAATAATTCCATCACCTTTAAATACTCCTACTATATGGGAAAACTTACATGCATGATCTTCCCAAATGAAGGATTTTACCTATTTACGAAAATAGCACCATAACCAAATGAAGAATTTTACACAGTTTAACGAAAATGGCACTATATCATCTTTGCTACCATGAACTTTTTCAACATCTTTCTATTGAAGGTTTCAGATTTTACATTTGGAACTGCTTTTAATTCAATATCTAACTAAGAAACATTATTTGGGCTTGAGATCAGAACGAATGTACCAAACTTTGGAAGAGTTTTTTCTTTTATTTATTTATTTAGTTTTTGGATAACCTAGTTATACCAAGTATACCAATTTACTGGAACCAATAGAAATAGGAAATTACCTATTGATGTGTAAAATTGACTTGCTTTAATTTCAATTGGTGCCAAAACGAAATCTAGGAAATTCAATGTTGAGGACTTTATCCATCGCAAGTATGGTCACCCATTAGTTTGATTATATCGGAATTGGTCCAATTGCAAATTTCCCCAAAAAGGAAAAAAAAAAAAAGAAACCCTAGTCATAAGAACTAACCAAATCAGTCTTCGAAAATATTCGAATAGGGATCTAAAATCAATCTATACTTACACAAGTCAACTTTCAACTCACACCAGATGCACCACAGAAGACCAAATTTCGAATAACTCCGAAACAAAAAGGGAGAAAGAATATAATCTAGGATTTAACTCGAGGGAACACTACCGAGTAGTTTCCAGGACCCCTAAGATCGACTACGACGGCAAGGATTAAAATTGGAACTACTGAAATCGAATTTCATATTAAGCCCATAGATTAAAATGACAGAGCACTAACAGCGTAGAGTTCAGGAGAGGAAATGAAACGAATTAAAAATATAAAATTTTTAAGAGGGAGAGAGAGAGAGAACCTTCTCGTCCTGATGGAGAGCAATCCATACGTGGACTTTATCCATTGATTGCCAGAATATGAAGGCACCCAATGTCATCGCGAAGTATGTTGCAACTCTCACCATCTTCGTCTTCTCTCCTCCCTAGTCTTCTTCGTCTACCTTCTTGTTTTTCTTCTCTCCGAACTTAGAAAGAAGCGGCTCTTTTAATGAATCTCGTCGACCTGTGAAGTGTACTGTCCTACTCCTAAGTCCTATGTCCTATCTAATCAAGACCATTGCTAGCGATTAGCGAAACGAACGGCCTGCAAACCGTATCCCTTTGTCCGAATTTGAATTTGAATTCGAATTCGATCCCGTTACCCGAATCGATGACCCAATACGAATTCACCCACCCCTAGCCCTAGGCCCTATACATTCGGTTTGTCAAACGTATATGCATATTTAAAATTTATATAATGTACGGTTGTATCTATCACTATTTTTTTAGTTGTTTGAATATTGTGTTTTTACTAAAAATTGTCATTTTCAATTCATTTTGGATCATGAAAATACAATAATGGAAATCATTTTTAATTTAATTTATTAGTAAAATCCATGATACTGAAAAGACAAGAAACTGAAAGAGTTTCAACCAATCAAAACACTCCATAAATTTTGATTAATACCACCTGATTAATCAATCTTTTATGACATCGGTTCATTGGTTTATAAGTTTTTCGGTATTATAGTCCAGTCCTATTTTTTAAAATTCAATATCCATTGTGGGTAAAAGTAATAAGAAATAATTATGGAATATCCGATTTTAATCCCAATTTGACTCAAATACGATTTAAATGAATGCAATAGATAGGTTCTGATTCAAGTATTTATATAAAACGAATCAAACTTAATATTTGATTCAATTTTGTCCATTTGAACCCGTATACATGTCAAGGACCTAATCGGACTAAACGAAGGTAGAAGTAGCAGCACTTTCTTGCAACCCAATAAAATAGACACATTAGAATCAAAATCAAAAATCAATTCTTGAATTTATGATGCAAGCGTTTCTAAAATTGAGGATTTAAACTAGGGTAACAGAGATTCAACTTGATTACATGTCTTATGTTTATCAGTTGAATGTGATTTAAATTAAGGATTACATGTCTTATGTCTATCAGTTGAATGTGATTTTAATTAAGGATTTAATCCTCTTCTAAGGTTTTTCCTTTTTTTTTTTTATCTTCTGAATCCAGATGTAGGTGGGATTCAATCTTAAGTCTCTGCTACAACCAGCTGGTTGGCACTTTGCCTCTCCTATTTTTTCAAATTTGACTTAAACTGCCTTTGTCTGGTAACTTCAGCAGACATAAACCAGACAACTAGGGCTCTAACTTGGGAGGCTCAACCTGAACCCACCCCGATCCATCTGAGCTTTTGCATAGATTGGACCCAACCAACCCACCCAAGCCTTACTCGGCCCAATCCAACCTAGCCCAAATCAATCCAAATTGTATTGGGTTAAGCTCAGATTAGGCTTCGATTGATAAGTTGGGTAAGGCCCGAGCCAAAGGGTTTGCATCTTAAAGTTGGAACTTATTACACCAATCAAGGAGTGCATACTCCCATAACCATTTAAATGCTCTATTATACCTTGTTCAAATTTGAGGGTTTTTTTTTTTTTTCTCACCAACATCTTAATAAAGTGGTTGTTGAACTTCATTTTTCAAGCTATTGACATTTGTTTAAGAAAGTTATATTTAATTTTTTTTTTCCTTTTAAGTTTGTCTAATTCAGTTCATTTTCATGCTGCCAATATCTTACAAAAATTGCATGGAATATATATTACAAACCAATGTTTTAAAACCAAGCCAAACAGATTGGCGGGGCCTATGACAATTTAAAAACAAAAAGTTAAAATAATAAACAGTCCAAATGATTGTCCGAGTCGAGGGTTCGACCATCCAGGTCAGCAAGTCACTGACCAATTCAATGGTTTTAGGCAAAAGAACGGTTTGGGGTACCCTGATGGCAGTTCAAAAACCATAAACCATGTTACAAACTATTACGAGATGGATGCAGTGCACCGATACCAGCATTGATATCAACAAAATACATTAGCTTGAAATCTTTTCACCGCGGCAATGGGCTGTATTCTGAGGGCTACGGATGCCGGGATCAGGCCATCTTCTTTGGAGGAGCTCATTAAACCACAAGGCACAAACCACTTCAGTAGTAAACCCATCATCAGCTTTATCTTGAAACAGGCATAAAGAAGTCATACCACGCCATGGACTCGTAGAATTCCAAGCTATAGAAAAATAAAGAGTAAAAAGTGTAAAAGAAAAATGAAGGAAAGAGCCCTAGAGATGCACTAAACTGGCCATGAATCAAACACAAGCATTCAAGTTCAGAAATCCAGGCTCATTTCATTCATCATGGCGAGAACCGAGACCTATAACTCATACAATTAAGCAGTAACTGCCCTTGCCCATGTTTTTCGCACTATAAGTAGGCAATGATGTTTAGACCATTGGACCTCTTTGATTAACTGTTCAAAATGAATATCTGGTACTTCCCGTTCTTTATTTTTGGTTCCATGGCGCAACACAACGGGGGTAGCCCATCCCCCAAACCCCATATAAAGATGACTATGAAACTCATCACTGCATCTCTATGTACAAGCTAGTTGCGCCAAAATATTTAATAGTGGCTTACAATGTATGTGGTAAGACTAGGGGTATGATTCTGAGGCCAATACATGATGAAGAAATGCAAAATCAGTACAGACATGACTAATCACGCCCATATACAAATATTTCCACTTTTATCAGCGGAAGCCAGGGGTTGTCCCAGTTCACTCCATGAACAAGAAAGGACAGGAGCAGTATGTTCCCTTAGAGTGCAAACAGTATCGGTTCTTGATCGTGACCAAATGCAAATAGACCCATCAGCAGATCCTGCTGCAACATAATTGTCATCTCCACTCATACACGAACGGCTCCAATTGGATGCCACTCTGTTTTCATTTGCTCTTAATGTACCACAAACTTCCAGAGACCTCATGTCAAATAGATTATGCAAGTTGTCTCTTCCACTCGTCAACACAACATTGCCACTTTGAGATGGACAGATTGATGTGATAGCTTGTGAATGCGCAGCAATTTCACTAAGAAGCCTCCCTGTCTGAAGATCCCATATGCGAAGGTTTCCATCAACATGACCTGAACAAATTGTCTGTCCATCCAAGCTGAAACAAAGAGCATTGCAGTTGCTATGACAGATGAGTGTGTTGACACAATAACCTTTCTGTAGATCCCAAGTTTTTATTGTTCGATCATAAGCAGCACTCACTGCACGGCGGCTTGAAATTTTGCTCACATCCACAGCACATACTTTATCTGTGTGTCCTGTAAGGGTATGACGGATCCGACCAGTCGTCACATCCCACATGTACAAGTTGTTTGAGCTGCTGGCTGCGATAATAGATCTGTTATCATGGGTAAGACTAAGATCAAGAACAGTGCCAAGGCATCCCTGAAGAGTACAGCTTACTACTCCAGTTTTTGTATCCCACATTTTTATTGTGCGGTCATGGCCCCCAGTAATTAATTTATCGGAATTGTGTTCAAACATTATTGAACCACAGCCACCTTCATGTGCATGAATCCTGTATTTGCATTTAGTAGGAACAGTTGATTCTACAAAGTTCTCAGCACCTGCTTCATATTGGCGGACTACACCATCAACTTGCTGCCGAGCAAGTTGTTCTATGCTGCTGGCCTTGAGTCGACCCATCATATCTTCATAAATTGCATTAGCCTACATGAATACCAGTTTATAATCAAATACATATTTCTAGAAATTTCTTTTAGGAAAGCCGAGACAGACAAATGTAATGCATGTTCTCTCTAACATGAACAACTATATAGCATCATAGTAGCAGTAAGCCAGTAACAACAACAGCAGCAACAACAACAACAATAGCAGTAGCAATGACAACACACTGTAAGGAGAATGATAGTGACACAGTTCAGAAAGATAAAAATGAATGTGATTTCTGTACTATCGTGTTAACATCTGACCTTTCTGGATTGTTAGAAGGAAATACATTGTTCCCAATGTTCTCACTACATAAATAAACAAAGTAAGTTTCACTCCTAACAGAATGTTTATTATGCAGGCATCATACAATTTTTCCATATTGAGTGATAGCCAACCCCTTATCCCCTTTGAAAGTAAGAACCTGTCTCGTTACATAACTAAGTAATTAATAGATGCCTTGCATTCCAGTTACCTGTTACAAGCAAAATGGAATCCAATGAGGGGTGCTGCAAGCCAAAGGGGTAATTTTAAGTACTTGTCTTACCACAATACATTCTCAGCTGCACTCAGAATTAAGAATGTAGAAAAGAAACCTAATTCAGTGACCCAAAAGAAAAGCTTTTGCACTTTTTTGGTTGTTTTATCATTGCATTGAGAATAGTGAAATCCTGCAGGGGTTCATAAGTTATCCAGACAATCATCAAAGGCACATAATCATGCAGTTCCATACATCATATTGGCAGGAAACCTTCGCACTTGACATTTTATTGTTATTTAGGCTCAGTTTGGAAAGAGTACAAATGCAAATATGTAGAGTGCAAAACCTTGTATTTTGTATTATTTTTATGTATTTGTACTGTACATATTTGTATTTGTATTCTTTCCAAACTAAGCCTTAAAATCTATTGATCTGTGGACATAGAAATGGGTGTTTGACATGGAAACCCACAAAAATGTAGAAATGTGAACACAGCTATACATATACATATAGTGCACTTACATGCACTAGTTCACTTTGTATTATACAAAATTTAAGAAAAGAATTATCTTCAAAAAAATTTAAGAAAAGAACAAATGTAGATGGATGCATTTGAATTGCAAACAATACACCCTTATCCATGTTTTATTTCACAACCAAGTAAAAGGTAGGCAAGCCTACTCATTTCAAACCATGTGTCTGATGTGTGTTGATATGTCATCAAGAAAGTGTCCAGAGACACCACAAATCTATAAGAAGTATCCCACATATCATAGGTAAGATATGAAAATGTATCTTGATTAGAAGGGTATCTTTCAAGGCCTGTAAGGGTATCTTGGGGAAGAAACACTGGGCTAGCTATACAGAATAACCTCCATCTATTTCTTTGTATGTTACTTCATCCTTTATCAATAAATTTGTTTACAGTTATAGATCAAAAAATTATCTTAACAATCTAATAACCACAACATAGGGCACAGAGGTATCATATGTAATCATCTTAACAACCAAAGAAAATAATTCACTTATAACAATTCTTACGTTGAAAAAGGGAAAAAAAAAAGAAACAATGATGATAAACCTACGACATGGTTAATAGAATGAATGATCAGTACATATGCGACATTTGCTGTGTGTTGAAACCTATGATTGCCCATGTACAGATACTGAAAAGGGACAGAGATATGGGAAGCTAGGGTAGAAATATCAGTTTCCTAAGATCACAGACATAAGGATCCGAAACAAAGATACTTGACAGGTTACCCATTTATATGTTTATATCATGCCCATGATTCTATATCTTTTTTTTTCATTTATCAATGTTAATATTTTGCAAAGATAAATTAAACTTCTCCTTAGAAAAAGTTCAATTAAACTTCTAATATATACCTGTCACAGTATGATTTGTTAAAATATTCCAATTTACATATTTTAAAGCTGTTAATATTATACACTCTAGAATGACTATGCATCACATTTTATGATTATGAAAGATGAATTGAGAGAAAAGATGGGGTCAGAATTCAGAAATGGAGTCGTTTGAAGGAACCTACAAGTGGCCCTAGTGATAAAATGAGAGGAAGTAGACTAAGATGGTTTGGTCACATACATGGAACACCACCTACAGTACCCATAAGAAGTGATCTATCACAAGTTGAAGGGGCTAGGAGGGCTAGCGGGAGACCAAAAAGGGCATGGGTCAAGGTGGTAAGAAATGATTTAAGTGCTCATAATTTAACAATGGATATGGCATTAAACAGAATGAAATGGCAGAAAAGGATTCATGTAGCCAAACCCAAATAATTGGGATAACACTTGGATGATGATGATGACTCTAGATTGATTACGCAGTACACAGTGTCATATCAAGTGCATATCTTACCCAACATTGGTACACTAAGCATGCATGTATAGGTATCTGAGTATCATATCCTGACACACTAAAATAGACTGTTGACTTAGGATTTTTACCATTTTTATGGCCATTGTTAGGTGTATCCCAATTCTGGCTTTGTAAAACTGAAGTGACCTGGAAGCTAATACATGCAACAAAAACATACTGAAATAAGATTCCAACCATTGGTAGAAATACCTCATTAAGGCGTTCAGCATCCTGCATTTTTTGCAACATCCAGCGATCAACTAACATCTTGTTTTCAGCCTCTGCATTTTTAGCTTTCAGTGTGATCTCCTCTAATTGTGTTCTAAGTGCCTGATTTTCACTTACAACCAAGTCTAGAGTTTTTGTTTTTTCTTCTAAGGTCTCCTTTAATTGGTAACATTCATCCCTGCAATATTGCAAAGTTCCATTTATTCAGACAATATCTGGAAATTTGAAAAGCATTTCCACCTTAGCAAGAAATTTAAGAACAAATTCAACCTTGCTTGAGCAACCTCATTTTGCAGATCAGCGATAACTGCTTCTTTCTCTAGAACCAGTGCTTTTGAGGTTCTGCTCTCTGCCACTTCTACCACAAGTTGCTCAGACAATCTTGCTTGAGCTTTATAGCATTGCTGAAGTTCTAGTTCCAAGTTTTCTGCCTTCTCTTTCCATTCTGATCCCTAGAAGGACATGCATATAATTAAATATTATGAGATAAAAGAGAGTCAAACAGAAAAAATTAATTTATATGACATAAAGAAAACATGAAAGAAGCATTATTCTTGTGATTAACAGCCTTAAGATGCAAATTGAGTCCACCGGAGCCAACCAATACTAATAAGGAGTATGAATATGCAACCAATAAGTATTTTTCTAATGTAACCCTTAATAATGCAGCTTGAAAAGATTTCCTATTTCTCCTATCACTTAGTAACATAATAACACCAAACACCTGCACCCTATACAACCCCTACTGGTGTTGCAATGGAACCTAAACACCAAAGGGTCTACCTTTTGAGTGACTAGCATATCCCGTAACCCCGACTTCTTGAATCCTGTTCGAGAAGAACGGGAGACTGATATAGAAACTTGGATCTTATTTAAGGAAGGCAGAAGGTCAGTGTGAGGCGAGAATTAATTGAAATCATGCGAGGTAGTTGGTGATAGGGTGCGAAGGGAGCTATTTCTTTCAGTCTTCCAACATGTCAGAAGTCCGAAGGCATGCATTTTATTTTTCTTTTTCTGCAGAATAAACGCCTTTCATTTTGCCGTTGGCTGAATCTACATATTCTTTCGTTAGCGGGATCTCGCTATCTCAGTACAGTTAGCAATTTAGCACATACAGTACCAGTTGGCTGGAAATATGAAGAATAATCTCAGACTATGACAAGATGAGGAGTTTTTTTTTTTTTTTTTGTATCAGAGGTGAGGAGACTCTTGCACCTCACCATTCGGACCTAATAACACCATCAATCTAAAAGCTTAAAAAGGAAGAAGAAATAATTGATCAATGGAAAAAAAAAGGAGAAACCTGAGAAGCAAAAGGCTTCGAAAGAGCGATGATAGCCGGAGCATGAGCACCTTCTTCGAGCAAATGCCTCTTCCGGAGCGCCTTTACAGCGTGCTTTATAGCTTCTTTAGCGATTTCATCCGGAGACCTAAAATTTCAACCAAAAGCAATCCTATTATTCCTTGATGGCTCGTTTCCGGGAGCAACAAGAATATCAGAAACTCGAATTATTAAAGAGTATCAAACGATCGACTCGACTGTTGGATCGTCGGAGTTCATTATTACATGTTGATCGAATTTGATTTTGAAGTTCACGTTCGTTTCATTCTCTCTCTATGAATCTTTTACTTTATCGGAGACTCGGGAGAAAATAATAAGATTACGAACTGAATCGGAGTGCGAGAGGGGCCTCATTTTTGAGGGAAGGAGATCCGGACTCTAAAATCCCTTTCTGAGAGAGAGAAAAAGAGAAGCAATACAAAACTTGAGTCACAATTCCATGCGTCTGGCCACTGATGACTTCCCTCTGGAAACTGTCGAACTAGAATCTACGTATTACTACTCGACGATGATCGGTGTGGGTGGGACCGTGAGTCTTCGAGTTCGAGCATCGCGGAGGTGGGCCGTGTCGTGTTCTTTAATTTCCACTTTCACCTTCACATCTTCTATTCTTTTTAATAGAAAGATAAGTTGCGTTTGCGTAATGAATTGAGCCCCACAATCACTTTTGAGGAATTCTCTTATACTGAGTTTAGATCTGCACCCCACAAGTGGGCCCCACAATGTCTCACTATCATCTGTTTCCAAAATACACGGCGAGGATGTGTTGTAGGACGTCGTGGGGTGCCCCTTGTGGGGCACAAATGTGAACTCTCTTTTAGTTATCTTAATTTTTTGAAACGTCCAAAATTCACCAAGTAGTGAGATAACGGTAATTTGACTAAGGGATGTCGCTAATTTACTATTTTACACTTTCTTATGTTTGACCCATTTTGCAATATCCTGAAATTATTCCTCTTTGTTCTCCTGTACGCTTGCTCTCTTGCTCGCTAATGGCGTAGGAGAATGTTGCAACTCCCATTCAATTCTTCCTGGGTCTGTGATCCATTTGCTGGCCATTCGTTTTATTTTCTCTCCTTTTCTTGCTCTCCTTCCTCTTCTTCTTCACAGCGTTCTTATAGAAAAAGAAGGATAGAGAGAAATGTTGCTTTGATTTTTTTACTATTATTTTCATAAAAGATTGGTCATTTATTCCTCTGAATTCATGGTTAAAGAGATCCCTGCTGTGATTTGGTTACTGACATTTTGGTTGTATTTGTGAGATATGAGATATTTGCTTTCGGTCTTCCGTCATTGGTAACATGTAAGACCACCTGAAGACAAATAGATGACTTTTCTTGAAGTAGATATGAACCGATCATAGGGGTTTTGTTCTATTGGTTGTCGGATAGATGAATCTGAATTTCTTGCAGTTGTGGAATGATTTTCTGATGCTGGGTTTAGAGGCTTCCATCACTACTTCGTCTTCTGACTTGGTAGACCAGAAATGGCTTTCTTCGGCTCCAGAATAGATTGCTGGGAAGTGGACTTCAAAGAGTTCAAAGTCTCTATGTTCTTTCTTTCTTTCCTGGGTTACCTCTAAGCCATTGCAGACAAAGGAGGGAATTTGAACTTTTACATTTTCGTGATAGAGTAACCGAAGAATCTAGTCCCATTTTATTTCAGTAAAGGAAGAAAAGAAACTAAAATGTTGGCTAAGATAATGCCAATCAGGACGAAGAGGACTAGAACCATTTGCGAAAGAGAAAACCAGCATTTGCTGCTGCTTCTTCTCCGTTTGAGAACGTGAAATCCCATTGCTGCTGCTTCTCCCATTGTCTGAGAAGAAGAGCAATCCGAACGGAACCAAGAACACACCCTCGTCATTCAACCCAAAACCTTGTCTAAATGAAAGAGAGAACCCATTGCTGCAACTTCTCACCATTGTCACTGCTTCTCCCTTCGTTTAAGAAGAAGAACAGTCAGAATGGAAGTCCATCTTAGGATACCTTTCAAAGATAGAAATTTATGGCCTCGTGAGAAGTCTGAAAATAGCTATTTACTCTGAAGTCTAAAAAAATCTATTTACTCATTGTGTTCACAGCCATGGATTGAGGTACAGATAAAGTTATGGTCTCATGAGAAGTCTGAAAACGAGTGCATCAGATTCTCCAAGTAATAATGAGTGCAGTAAAATCCGATTTCTTCGAGTGCCCTAATTAAGCAAAAATGAAAAAAAAAAAAATGAAGGTGAAATACCTGGTTAGAGGTTCCTTGGACGTTGAGAGCAAGAACACTCTGGGACATTGAGAGTAAGAAAGACTCTCGGTGAGCGTTAACCAGCTAACTCACAATTCAGGGGTAGTTTGGTTATGAAACTTGCATTTAGGGTGACGTGGACAATTTGGGTCAATGAACTTTAAGAGTGTTTTAATGGATGGTGAATTTTGGAAAATAAAATGTCCCTTACATAATAAGTTTTGGACATTTTAAAAAATTAAAGTTTAAGAGTATTCGTAAAAAGTGATGATGGGTTTTAGATAATTTCTCATTTGTAAATTGAAATCCAGATTAATGAACGTTGAAGAAGGAAGTAATTATCATTTGGCACTTTGATACAAGTTTTCTCTGGTGGACGAGGGCTAAGGTTAAGGTTACCACTAATCCAACATAAACCCACATCGTTTGGGCCAAAAATTCAATCCACCTGATGATCAGGTGCTGTTCACTGAATCATTGGGCCTACGCAACAACAGTATCAATGGGCTTGCATGTATGCGATTATGCGAAAGAGAAATCCAAATCCAGTGAAAACAATTGATATGACTCATTACTTCAATTCATCATGCACGTGCATAGCTTAGGATTGGGGAATCAAAATGTGGAATGGTGATGAATTGGGTTGTGCTGCCAATAAAATCTGTCACAACACGGTTCCAACGTCATCTGTATCCACACAAGGCTGAAACCCTTCAATCCATCATGCATGAGATAATGTATTATGTTCGATGCGGAGGTAGGCCTTGGTTTTCGACGTGCATGCCCAAAAACGTTCATAACAGCGGAAGGAAGAAGATGTTGGCACTTGGCAGTCAAATTTGAGTCTAGATCACCTACCAACATAATATGTTCCAACCCCTACCAACAAAATATTGTTTTTTAAGTGATGGGTGGTGGTTGTTCGAAGGGGGTGGTCATGAGCCGAGTTTCTCATGAATTATTCAAGTTCGGATTGGCTTGGTCTCATTTGCTAAACGAGCCGAGCTCAAGCCTAGTGAAATTCGGCTTGTGAGGCTCATGATCCTAGTATAATAAATATATATTTTTTATTATATATAACATACATATACATATACATATAAATATATAATAAATAATTTTTATTATATATAATACTTTTATTTTTTATGTATAATAGTAAATAATTTTTATAATTCTTAATTTTTTGTATGTAAAATAAAAATATTTTTATATGTATAATTTTATTTTTTAGAAAAAAACTTGACTTGCAATCAAGCTCGAACTTGTGAGCTTTGAACCGATCCAAGCTCGAGCTGAAGTCTCTATCTCTAATTGAACTCAAGCTCGAATTCAAGCCTAACATAGTTTTAGCAAGATAAGCTCGAATAACTAAGTATTCGGCTTGACTCGGCTTAATTCCACCCTAAATTTGTTCGGCTGCATATTTGAGCACATTTTGAGATAGCAGACACGATTTATTTCCCACTGATGTCCTTTTATAAAGTTGTAAAATCCAGGGGTATTCAACACTATTCGTGGTCTTCCTATTGCAAGCGATTAAATGCTCTGGTTAAAAGGGGTCTCCAACATTTGGAAAAGGGGTGATGTTCAATAGCACATTTGATGGAGCTGCCAATGGTGATAGAGAACCAACAACAGAGATATTGGTTCAAGCTTGCATAGGGGTGCTTCGGATTGGGTTGAAGAGCCGTGGTTGAATAGAGATTGGATAAAGTGTCTTGCGGTTTCTGGTTTAATTACAACGGCAGCAAGGGGATGAGAGGAATTAAAAAAGAAAAAGAAATGAAATGGGAGAGTGATAAGAGGAAGGAGAAAACAACTGAACAAACAAAAGGAGGGGAAAAGTTACTAACAAACAGGTTCAGTGGTTAACCTACTCACAGGCAGCAGAGGAGGAGAGAAAACTAGTTAGCGAGAAAATGGAAGAGAGAGAGAGAGAAAGACTTAAGAGGTACTAGTAAACATGTACATATATTTGCACGTGACAGTATCTCCAAGACAAAATTATTTACAATTCATGGGCAGTTTTTGAACAGTTGTAAGTGGGCAATTTCTTAATTGTTATAAGTGAATAGTTTTTAGAGTGAGAGTAAAGGACGTATATGTCCTCTTTTATGCCCGTTGTATGCTGCTTAGATAAAAGGTAAAAAATGTCTAATGAAAATTCAAAAAAAAAAAGGGACATTCACTCTTTTATAGGTAATATAGATAAAACTTAGCAGATATGCTTTTTTTTAATAAAAAAAAACAATAAATCAATAACAAAAAAGAAGGGGCTACACACAGCGGGGGGTAGCACATCCCCAAATGTCAGCATAAGAAAATACATTTTAAGGAGAAAGGCAAAGAAGCAAGAGAAGAAAGGTTGGTATGAGCACAATTAACAAGCCAATCAGCAACCTGATTCCCTTCCTGATAGGTGTGCCTGTATTCAACATCGCTGCCCATCCTCTTGATCAAAGACTTACAGCCTTCAACGATCCTTCTCATTCTCTATGGAGAGTCCACTTATTTCTTCAAACTGTTAATAACTAATTTTGGTTCGCCCTCAATGATATAGATTTTCCGTTGAAATTGAGAGCGAGATTGTGAACTTCTAAGACAACCCACGTTTCGACTAGATTAATAGTCGTAAGTCGTAACTCCTATTCCAAAGGCAGGAGACGGAATGAAACAGTGATCTATTAAGCCAATTGTTCACCCCGCCCCACTGCCCCAGGGGAACCCGGGTAGTGTTGGACATCCGTATGAGCCAGCTGGATGACCTGATTTCGAAGTTTACAACTTACAAGGAATGGGGATTATTCGATCAGATCCGGCCAAAGGATTCCACGCTCTCTTGGGATCCAAAGGATACGGGCTGAGGTTGGCCCATTACCACTAGGAGGAACAATCATATATCATGTGCCGAAGATGTTGTGCTTAGTGTTAGTGCATAGAATTCTTTAGGCTGCGTTTGATTGCAGTGCAAATTTATTTATATTAATACAAAATATTAGTGGTGCAAATGATTTGAGTGCAAATTTTGATTTAGGGTCTGTTTGACGACTCTCAATGCTGAATGCTGAAAAGCCAATAAGAGTGTTGGTTTCATTTCTCACTTCAGTTGTAAATGTCATATCAGTTCTTGTTTTCTATTAATTTTACTTTGAATAAATTTCTTAAACTATCCTTATACTAATTGATTAAGTGCAGTTTGAAAATTGACTAACACTGTCCTAACCATTTCTTATCATTTCTGACAATTGACTAATACTTCCCATATCGTTAGCATCGACAAAAATGGCTATTTTATCCTTTATTCTTCTTCAATTCGAAATAAAACAACTTAAATATGCAACAGAAATCCCATATTGCGTTTCAATGAAGCCCAATCAAAACTAAAATTACAGTATAGTTTACTGAAAGACCGGAGAGCGGAGAGGGAGGTCTGAGAACGGAGGTTGAGAGAGACCGGAGAGCAGAGGTTGAGAGAGAGACTGAAGAGAGACAGAGTTGGAGGGGGAGGTTTGAGAACGGAGAAAGGAGAGAGACTAGAGGCGGAGGGGGAGGTCTGCGATGAAGGCTTGAAAGCATGACTTTTGATGATGCTCCAAGAGAGGACGATTGAAGTGGGTGACCGTGGGAAGGTAGGCTTGTTAACTGTGCGGATTTAATGAAAAACTGTATGGACCAGTTCATTGATTTTGCTCTATAACCTTAGGAGCTCGTGTGAAACACCCCACAACATGGAGGTTATAGAGCGGCGCCCACTTTCTTTCACGCGGAACACCCACAGCGTTGTGGTAACTCTGTAACTCGTTGAGTTCGTGTGGAACACCCCACAAGCAATGAATGAGCGCTGGCCGCGTGTGAACAAATAGGCTTTGTAACCTCTATCTTGGTCTCGGTTTAGTCCTCTGTCAATTCGTCGATATACTTATTGTGCCGATAGTTTCCAAGAAACAGTGGCCTGTTTTGATCAATTTCTTTTTGCGATGCGAATCTGTTTACTTATTGTAGACTGTTCAGGAAGGTTTAGAAGATAATTTTGGAAGTTGGGTTTCTTTGGATGATTGTAAGAATAAATAGTTTCAGTACGTTTTGGTTCTTTCTATCTTTCCTCTCTCGCTCCTTCCTTCTGTATTTGCTGCTCATGGAAAGATGGGTAGGATATTCTGAAGGAGGTCCCAACTCCCAATTCATGAACAAGCAACCATGGAAGCATAATCTATTCAACAGGTTAGATCTCGTGTTGCACTTTCTTGAGCTTCCGTTTTGAAAGGTGCAACTGAATTCACCAGCGTTGGCCTTGAAACAGACAGTATCAAGCGACACTGTTTCAAGGCAATTCCATCTGTGCCGTTGGTGAAAAAGAAGCAATAGGAATCCTATACTGCGTTTGAAACAGTGACTGCGTTTCAATGGAGCCCAATACTGCACTTGAAACAGTGTCATACTCCGGAGGTCGAGGTGGAGATTTAACGGCGAACACCCCCTCTCCATCTAAAGATGTATGGCTGGGTTCAAGAGGAAATTGAAAGGAGAAGAAGAGATGTACGATATTGAAAAAGAAAATCATGGATTTTATCTGAATAAAGCTGAACCCGGAGGACGAGGGAGGGGTAATATTGGATTTCAAAAGAATTTTAAACACCACATGGTTTCACGTGCATATATACTGGTTTTGACGGAAGAATAATGGATGCTAACGGTAAAAGAATATTAGTCAATTGTTAGAAACAGTAGGGGTAGCTTTAATCAATTTTCAAACGGTAAGGGAAGTATTACCCTCAAAAGATTCTTCCTTTCACATATACTACAATTTGAAAAACCTATATAATAATAATAATAATAATTAAAAATTACTATTATTAATTATCTATATATTATTTTATTATCTTATAATTTTATTTTATTAGCCATTAAATTATTTAACAATTTAATATGTTTACTAATTACTAAAAATTAATTAATAATCAATAATTAACTATTCAAAAATAATTATTTAATTAAAAACTAATTAATTAATTAAAACTTTAATATTACTTATTAAAAAGTAATTAACTAATAATAAAACTTAATTGAAAATAAGTATTTTTTGTTTATTATATAGTAATAATTTATTATTTTAATTATATATTTAATAAATTATTATGAATTAATGATTAATTAGTTATTAAAATAATTGATTATTTTAATTAATTAAAAATTAGTTATTAATCATTAATTAATTAATAAATAATTATTTTAATTTGAAAGTAATTAATTAATTATTATTTTTAATTGTTATTTAATTAATTATAATTAATTTAAACGATTAATTAATGAAATAACAATTAATAATTATGTACTACATAATTACTTAACTAAATAATAAATTATTAAATAATTTTTAAATATATTACTTATTATTGCTTAGTATCTTAAAATAATTAGGCAATTAAATATAAAATAATTATTAATAGTTATAAAAAATTAATTAATTAATATTTGTGTAATTATTTATTTTAAATATTAATTATTACTCAATTTTTAAAAATATTTAATTATTTATTATTTTTATCAACTCCACTATTTATATTTTTTATATTCATTTTATTAATTGTTAATTAGTTTGTTAAATAATTAAACAAGCTTTTTGTTATCTAAGGTTAAAATGGTCAATTGCTAATTTTCAAAACTCAATATTTAGATTTTAGAACAACATTCTCTATATTCAAACTTTAGAGCCAAGGAAAGTGCACAAACTCCAATACACCTCTAAAAGTAATTATTACAGTTTGAGAGGCATTCATAATTCAAAATTTAGTGCAAACGAATAGGCCCTTATTTTTGTTCCAACTTTTACCTTATTTTGTTTGATTATAGTACAAATGAAATAAAATAAGACATGAAGTAAAATAAATTAAAACCCAAAATAAAATTAAATCATATTTTGCATTCTTTTCATTTACACTCCCATTCATTTGTACTAAATAAAATTGCACTGCAACCAAACACAGCCTAAAGGAAATATGGTTGTACAAACCACTTTCTTTGAGATCTGATGAGGTCCAAGCCCATTCCTTTGGTAATTGGTTTTTTTCATGGTTCATTGGATGAGCATTCCATGAGGGAATGTTAGTAATCACACGGCCATGCTAGCCAACCCCATGTGTTGTTATTTTGGACCTCCAACACCGTAAGCTCGGTACAAATTCACATGGGCACACCATAGAGTGTGCCTCATGCGCACATCACACAGCACATCCCAACTGTGTATTGGAAACATCTCCCCTTGACAAATATGGGAGATGTTTCCAATGCGCAGTGAGATGTGCATGTGCCACGTGGAACTTGTTCTGTGGGACGACAATCTGAACTCGCTCGCTACATGGGTCAAGGGTGATTGTCACACATCTTACCATGAAACTGGAGCCCACCATGGTAAGATCTAAGATGTGTGTACACAGATCATGTTGGAACTTGTTGGAAAAGTATTTAGTTGTGAACAGATCCCAGGTTATGAGGAGTTTGGCTTCGGTCAAGGCAAAGCCCATTCGACGATCTAAGGTGACTATTCACGCATCTTACCATGAAACTGGAGTCTGGAGGTCTGGAGCCCACCATAAAACTAGGAACCACCATGGTAAGATGTGTGTACACAGATCCCAGGTTATGAGGAGTTTGGCTTCGGTCGGGGCAAAGCCCATTCAAGCAGCCTTTACTGCCTTACATTAAGAATATCTCCGTAATTATGTACTTTATTTTATGGAGAGATATTCCGAATGCAAGATTGCAATAGGTATTGGAACGGTGTGGGCATGGATTTGCCCTGATGGAAGTCGATCTCGGTTATGAGTAGACCTGTTCATGGGCCGGGCCGGGTCAGGCTCGGGCCGGGTTTTCACTTGTCACTAATGAAAATATTCTAAGCCCGAGCCCGGCCCTAATAAAAAGCCCGAAACCCGAGCCCGAGCCTGAAGCCCGACCTAATTGAAAAAAAAAACAATCTTCCCTATTCAAATTAGAATTAAAAATTCAGATAGTATTTTTTTCTATTTAAATAAACAATGAGCCTACAAGATGGTATTTTCCCCTTTCTTTTATATTTTAAAACACAATTTTACATTCTTAAACCAAAAAAATTATTCAAATGGACATAATCACATAACTAATTTTAAGTTTAATATTAGATCGGGTCGGGCCGGGCTTGGGCAGAGCTATTTTGACAAAACCCGAACCCGGCTCGAATTTATTGCGGGCCTGGCTTTTTGGCCCGAATTTAAGCCCGTGGGCCTATAAGCATGTTCAAGCCCGTCCGAGGGTCGGGCCAGGCCGGGCCGGCCCGTCGGGCCACCCGACCCATGAACAGGTCTAGTTATGAGGACCCTCTATAAATTTAATAAAATATCAAAAAATAAAATAAAAGCGGAGAAGGAACCAAAGGGAATGAATCCCATAATAACAGCAAACCCTTCCTCATTTCATGCCATAGTTACTATGGAACTTCCACAAGCAAACTACACAGCTTAAAACCATAAATAAAAATGCCCAAATATTTTTTCCCACAATACCAAATTCATGCATGAATTTTACAACAGTTCAAGATCTACCCAGCCCTTACTCTATCCAACCGGTCAACACTCTTCCGTGCTCTCTGCAACTGGTGATCAATGCTCCTACGAGACTTCTCATGGCAGTCTACACTTCTGCGAGACCTCTCTATTTGATCAAATGAGATCTTTAACTTTTCTAACTTGTTCACATTGTTAGACTTAGAGTCATGGTTTTTCAGTTTTTCAAGCTTGTCAGTGCTCTGCCTTGGTTTCTCTCTCCTGTCGGTGCTCTTCCTTGAAGCCTCAAAACAGTCGGTGCTTCGCCTGGATTGTTCAAATCTGTCTGTGCTCTTCCTTGAACTGTTCCTCTGGGAAGGTGGTGATTTCTCAACTGTCGATATGAACTTCTTTAGATGCTTAATATACTCTGGAAAGAGCTCCAAGTCACAGTGGTTCCCTCCCTTGAGCCATAGCGGCTCGTACTTCTCCTTGCACAGTTCCCAAAGCTGCTTACCATGAGAGCAGTCGACCACTTCATCAGAGGTTCCCTGCACAATTATATAGATGAAAGTCACAAACACAAGTTTATGACTGCTTCATATGATAGCATCGCCTTCAACAACCAGAAAGCATTACATGCAAGATAAGGGCGACCCTCCATACATTGCAATGGATATGAACAGAAAAAAAAAAACTTGGCAAGAAGACACCCATTAATTCAGGAGTTACGACCACTGATCAGCATATAAAATCCCATAAGACATTGAAATATATATGAAGTTAGTTTTCAAGTGAATATATTACCACATTATAGGTTCAAAATCTCATTCAAGGGCTTTCTGATAAATGGAAGCCTTATAAAATACAAAGGTGATTGAGATGATTGGAAAAACAACAAAATCCATATGGTAAAGAGGACTAGGTAAAAATAGAAGACGTAGAATTTTAAAGCTCAAGTAATATTTTCTTCTCGAGACTTAAAAGAACAATATACTTGCCATGAATATTTTATTAACTTCAGATCTGAGATAATGAAGTATCTCATTACTTTTTTTTTCTACTCCCAGGAATTCCATTGCATCTACGTGACAACTGACTGTAGCAAATGACGGCAAATGATTTTGTTCTGGGCATCAAAGACGGACTCAGATGAACATGCTAGTACCACTAAAAACAAAAGAAAGAGTGGTGATACCAATTGGTACAATCCATTCCATTAATTTCCAACGGAAACAAATTATTTTCAAGACAAAATGACAGGAAAGATACAAAGATGATAGGACAAGCAGAAAAGTCATATAGACAAGGAAAGAAGGTAGAAAAAGGAAAGGAAAATGATTGGATATGTTTTCAAGAACTATAATTAGTTAAACCCCAGGTGTATACTCTGTTTCCCTTGCCTAGGTTACATAAGTTTAACCAATAGCTATTTTTCTGTTTCCCTAGAAGAATAATTTATGGACAGAATTAATCTCCTCAAAAAGGCACATTCAACACCTTTTGGAACATCCACCTACAAGTCCATTCTTCAGAGAACTTTGGTTTGCTCTTTGACTTGAAAAAGGAAAAACTACTTCTTAACAATTTCAATTAATTGTTCTTGTCTAATGATTAAATCATTCTATAGTTGGAGGTTTGGCATTATCATCAAATTCCTTTCAATGCACTGATTTCTGATTCCCCCCCCTCCAGGTATATGGAAAAGATGAGACCTAAATTACAGGCAAACACTGGAACATGATAGCCATTTCCATATACACGACACACATCCACAATTCAGACTTAGCTGAATTGATAATAGTTCATCTGATTAGTCAACATCTTTCCATTTGCAATTTATAAGTGGTCTTTAAATAAGTAATAACAAGACACAAATGAACTTCATAAATTAAAACATAGTATATATATGTAATAGTGTTTAAACATTTAGATAAGTATATTCTTAACAACATTATATTAACTAACATCATAATATCGTTGTGTTTTCCATCAATACCATATTTACTTTTCAAAGAATATATGCCATCTAATTTTTGTAGGGATCTCAAAGTTTCAACTTTAAACTTGATAACAATAACCAAAGAATTTTATTAGTTGTTAAATGGAAAAGGGTAGCAAACACATCAGTTATTGGATTGTTACTTGCAATTCAAATTCTGAAATCCTAAATCACAATCCTATCTTAAGATTCTTAACAACAAAGAAATCCTAATAAATTTAGAAAGTTCAATCTTTAGGTTTAAACTATTTAGATTTTAAAAATGTGAGGGGTTCCTAGAGACTTAGATACAAGGTAAGCACATAAATGGGTAAAAGCCAAGAAGAACTTATAATATTTCAAAAGATTATTAGCTCATTTAATAAGAAATCATATTATTAACATGAAGGTTGTGGCCTTGTATGTTCAACTCTTACTCACTAAGTTATTTAAATTCTAAACATCATAGTACAGCCTACAATATAATATTTTAAATTACCTTTTCAACATTAAATTCATGGTCAATTTATCAAATATAGCAACAAGCCAGGTGAGAGGCGTACATGGGTTGAAGTGAGGAGCACTTTACAAAATGAGCCTTTGACCGTGAAACTAGGTCTGCCTTTCCTTTTAAAATATTAGCTATGATTAAAAAACTCAATTTCAAGATTTCATTTATCTTCACATGTTTTTACTTTATTCAGGCTTCTTTTAGATAATTTAGTCATTTTCCATGTATATAGTATTGAATAAAAACAAGAGAAATTGGATTAAATATGGTGGGTTTTGGAAAAGAAAGGAGTTCCAAATGGGTATGATGGTGGACGCAACAACCAATGTTAGAACGCCTACGTTAGTACCATCAGATTTTACAGTTATAACAGGTTTTCACCAAGTAGGGGTGTCAATGGACCAGTTTTGGATTGGACCCCATCCAAACGAATTGAACATATCAACAAGACATATTGAATTGGACCAGTCCAGAGTTAATGGTCCAAAGTATTTATTGGATTGGATTGGACCTGATCCATCCGTAATGAATTTATATTGAATTGGGTTGGATTGAGCCAATATTTGGTCCATTGATAGAAGATAAGAATATAGGTGTCAATGGAACGGGTTTGGGTTAGAATTAATCTAAATTAAAACAAATTTTAACAGATTAGATGGTCCAGACATTGAATTGGACTGGTCCAAAATGGTTCAAGATGTTCACTGATTTGGATTGGACCTGGTCCAATTGTAATGGACTCACATTGGACTGGATCGGATTGGACCAAATCCAGTCCAATTGATGCCCCTATCACCAAGGCTTAGCATTTAGTCTTTATTTATTTGCACTAGTAATGGATGAATTGACTAAACAGATTCAGAAGGAGGTCCCATGGGGCTTGTTGTTTGTTGATGATACAGTCTTAACTGATGAAACTAACAAACAATTAAATGCAAAATTAGATTAATGGACAAATATGTTAGTACTTAGTAACAAAAGTGATGATGCGCAATCCGGTCGATCCTAGCTACCGGTTACCTCGCCTCTGATGGAATCGGAGGTGCCTGAAACAAGGAAGAACTTGGAGACTTCCGGGGAGGAACCCGGTTGGAACACTCCGAAGCTCAAGTTAGTGCTCTTGAGAAGGCAAGGGAAATGAAGAACTTCAAGACCAGAAAGCGCAAGAATCACATACCTCCTTCCTTGGGAGATGGGGGTCTTTTATAATCACCCTGTACACTTACTTCCATACCTCTGCCAGTTCGGGTATCATTACCTCCGCCGGATCGGGTGTCATTTCCTCTGCCAGTTGCCAGTTGCCAGTTCGGGTGTCATAACCTCCACTGTTCCTTGTCAGGGCCGTCTCTGCCACGTCTGAGATGGCGGTGGCAGGTGGCTGTTAGCGGGCGACTGTCATGTGTCGGACCCCTAATCAGTCAGGTGCACCGCCTCCGTGTACGGGCTTCCTGGGCGTCAAGTACGGTTTTTCAATCAGGCAACTTGGAGCCGAAGTGGTGTGCAAGGTGGTCTTGAGTTCGGATAGAAGTGTGGCCCGAACTGCCCCTGGGTGGGCAGTTCGAGTTTTTTGCCTTTTGTGCTCCTTGTAAGGCTCAGGCTCAGGACCTCGAAGGGAGAGCTCGGGTTCCTCCTTGGGGAGCTCGGAGCTCGGGTTGTAGGTTCCCCCTTTGGGGGAGCTCGGGACTCTTTTTCTTAGAGCTCGGGTTGTGGGCCCGCTACCGTGCCGAGTTGGCGCTTCTACCAGGTTACTCTCGGTTGCTTCCACGTGTCGCATGGCCAAGGAGTTGGGTCAAATCTCCCTCCATCAAAAAGGTTTTAAAATAAGTAGTACTAAAACAAAAAAATATGTTATGCAAATTTAATATTAACAGGAGTGCAAATTAGAGTACACTTAGTGGGATTGGACACCAAGAGATAACTCAAAGTGACCTCCTCCATTACCTCATTCAATTATTCATAACAAGGCAAAGATTGAGGAGGATGTTGTCCATAGAATTAGAAAATGATGGACAAAATGGAATGGTGCATCTGGAGTCTTATGTGATAGGAAAATACCACTTAGGCTAAAAGAAAAGTTCTATAAAACAGTTGTAAGGCCAGCAATGTTGTATGGAGTAGAACGTTGAACACTGGGCAGCCAAGAAACATGTCCAAAAATTGTATGTGACAAAAATGTGAATGCTGAGATGGATGAATGGAAAAACTAGAAAGATTCTTACGAATAGCTCCAATAGGTGATAAAATGAGAGAAAGTAGACTCTAGCAAAGAAGACCATCTACAGAACTTGTAAGAAGAGATCTATTGTAAATTGAAGGTGCCAGAAGAGCTAGGGGCAGACCAAAAAGGACATGGATTGAAGTCTTACTACTTATACTTTAACTATGGATTCAAGGTGCCAGAGAAAGTAGTAAGATAAGTCTTACTACTTATACTTTAACTATGGATATGTCACTGAATAAAATGGAATGGTGAAACAAGATTCATGTATCCAACCCATGTAGTTGGGACAGGGCTTAGATGATGATGAAATGGGATTAAATAAAAAGAAAGAATTGGATGAAATTAGAGGTGTCACTTCAGACGTAAATCAGGTTCTAGTCAGAAAGCAGTCACTCCATGTAAAAACATGCCAGAGGTTAAGTTCATATCTAGTTCACCTCTCCCAAGACCCCAAATAGCTGGGGCCATCATCATGTAATGGCAGATGATTTTCACCGAAATATATGTTAATATGTTACTAATTCAGTGATGAGAGGAGGAGAAGGAAGAGGAAAGAGAATGATAGAGAAAAGGAGAGAAAGAAGGAAACAAAGAAAGGGGAGTGTTTTGTTTGGGATCATGGAAGGTAGGGGTTTTATCTATATTACTAGTTCAGTGATTGGCACCAATATATATGATACAGCTATAATAGGTTATATGAACTTGGTACCAATATTATCAGTGCAACCAATTGACCAAAGTTGGACCCGGTGAACTAAACCATCTCTCTCCATCATGGTTTAGTGTGCAGTCCAGTTTTAGATGTTTCACAGTATACTTCACAGCATGAACCAAGATATATAAATAGCACTTTTTAAATAAGGAAAAAAAATATGATGCAGGAAAGACATGATACCAGCATCATAGTCAAACTCTTGAAAGAATCATACTATAAAGTATTTGTAGATGTCAGAAGTTTCAGTAAAATTAGCAAAACTCAATTACTCAAAAATGATACTTAGCTTAAGAAATCAAAAAAAAAGCACGCTACCAACATATTGAATGGGATAGTCATATCAGCATATAGCCCTCAATAGAGTTGAATGGTGAAACAGGATACATGTAGCCAACCCCATATAATTGGGAGAAGGTTTTGTTGATTTGAATTATGTCGTTATACATGCCATCGGTCTTGAGTGATGGGGAGACATGTACTTGTTAACATATCCATATTGATACATCTTAGGATAGGAACAACGTATAGCATGGGTAGAATCGTTGTCTCATTATTCCTCCTTTAAATTCTTAATTTCTTCATATTAAATCAGATTTGTTTGTCTCAAAAATAACATTCAAATTAAGTATAAGAGGCTACTGCACCTCAATCACATGGAATTACTTAAGGCTAGTCCAAGCAAGCTTCATATAAGTAACTTGAATAAGCCATCATGTGATTGGTAATCACTAATTGTAATTGTCAAGTGAAGAGAAAACCAGGACTTACATGAATGATCAATACAGGACAGTTAACCAGTGGAATTTTGTCAATGTTCTGCACAGGACGAAGAGAACCAATTGTCAAACTCCAGATGCAATGATATTGAGTTACAATCTCTGTTAAATGTCATGGAGAAGAAAAAATGTAACCTTATAGATGTCAAACCAGTATGTGCGTTTCACAGGGTACATGACTCTTAAGCCTGAAAGTATAGGACTATGCAGAACAACAGCTCTTAATTGAGGCAAACGAGCTGCAAGATCTAAAGTTGGGCCACTTCCAACAGATTGGCCATAGAGGATAATATCTTCTTGCTTAGCACCGTAATTCTCTTCAAGGTACTTATAGGCAGCTTCTATATCTGCATAGGTATTCTGCTCACTTGGCTACAGAGCATAAAACACTTAATCAGAGGTTGTCCTCAGGTAATGTCAATTTACATCAAACATACTACATAAATATATTTTTTTCATTTTCTTCCAATGAGAAAGAATGAAGAGATTCTTTTCAAGAAAAAATAAACCTGAAACTAACCTTCCCAGATGATTGTCCATACCCAGAATAGTCATATCTGCATAAAATTGGAAATGCATCAGAAATCTTCCAAATTCCTCGTGGTTCAAGATCCAAAAACAGATTAATGCCATGAGGTTAGATTCGTGCAAGATTGGAACCATACCAATAAACGTGGGTTATGGTTGTTAAATGTAATGAGATCCGACTTCAAAATAGCACCATCACTTCAAGTAGGAGACCCTTCATTGAATCAAAACCCATTTTTATATGTAGATAGAAGAATCTCAACCGATTCCCTTGTAACAAATTGAGCTATAAATCCTAACCATGTAAAACTGTCTAAGTTCCCATCTTCTTCATATCCCTTTGGTAGAATCTCTTTTCTCAACAAAGTCCAACTGCAATAACTGGCTATATAATAAAGTGGAAAAAAAGTAACTTCATCTTGGTTCAATCACTAACATAGAAGATCGATAGATCTATCCATAGATACTAAGTAGGTAGATTTAAATTCACTAGATAACTATGAAGTCCAACCTAGAATATTCTCTAATAAAAATATAATGTAAATATGTACATGGTTATTAGGTGGTATATACTCCGAAACCAAGAATCTTCTTCTAATACTATTTCTTCTTTTGATGTTCTTTTTTCCTTTTCCGGAAGGACCAACATTAACACCATTCTTTGTCTGAAGCGTTTAATTAGATGAATCAAGATGGACATTAGCTCAATTCACCTGCAATCCAGTACGCCTTCCATTTAACAGCTTCCAGGATGTTTTGGAACAAAAGGGGAAAATTACCAGTAGAACCTAAACCGGAAATAGCTGAGCTGACCAGAATTTTACTATAACACGCTCTCTCCAATAAATCAATAGCTTGCAAAATCAAAACCCAGATGGTACAACAACCGAACAATTAAAAAAAGCAACGAAATTTCTTAGACAGAAAGAGGACAAGTAGTAGAAGATAGTACCCCATGAGATTGACTCCCAGATGGATACTCAATTCGATGAAGAGCTCATACATCTGGCCGAGATCGGCGGCGTTGCCATGAGAGTAGAGGACAGTAGAGGTCGCCATGGGATGTCGAACGTAGATGGCCATAATCTCAGTGCCACGACGAGTGGGCAATTTGAGAACATCGACGTTCTCACGGTGAGGGAAGGGGCTCAGAATCAAGAGACCAGTGACTTCGTCTGCAATTACCTTGTAAGAAGGAGGATTGGGTGGGAAGAATGCGAACTTGGCCGCCATGGACGAAGTCACTCCTCCCATCTCTCTCGCTTTCTCTTCTCCTTCTCCTGTCTCTATCTTTCTCTGTCTATCAATTTCTCTATCTAATGGTGTAAGAAATCTTTTAGTTTTCAGAATCAGAACCCCATTGAATTCCTTCTTTCCCTCGTTTAGAAGATTAGAAAAAGGAGAGAGAAAGATCTGTTTTTTTTTTCTTTTTTTTTCCGTTGCCGTTCCTCTGGTTCACACTTACATGTGAGGACTGAGAGTGAGGAGGAGGAGAGAGAATATGTGTTACGGACAGGGACGGAGAGAGAGAGAAAGAGGTCTTCCGTCTTTGGTCTTTATTTGACGACAATAGCTAGTTTCTTTTCGCTTTTTTTATTAATTCTTTCCTTTCTCCATTATCACCTGCTCGGTGGCTGTTCCTTTGACCTGTTGGAAGTTGAAGCAAATAGTATGTATTAAGGGGCGTTTTTTTGAAAGGAGAAAGTTGGTTAATGGGATTTTGGTTTATATTGATAAAAAATTTTATGTTATTTTTTTATATTAATGTGAGGATTAAGAAAATTATTTTTGTTGACCTATTTCCTAGGTGGATAAATAATTTTTCCACTTGTAGGAAAAATTCCAACACTTGAGTGGGACAAAAATGTCCCATTTAATAATAGATTTTTATGGTTAAAATAGTCATTTTATTTACTTAGAAAATAAAAGAATATGGGTAAATATACTTACATGGTTAAAAAAGCGAGTCCCTAAGTTTGAAATTACAGCCCCCTCATAGTCTACTAATAGCCCCCCCCCCTTCATCCTATTCATGGATTTAACATCGACCATTTTTAGGGGTGGACTGAACAATAAAACCCCCTAAAATAAATTTGTTCAAGACACCCTACCTTGTTAGTTTTGGGTTGTCCTAAACTTGATAAGTGGTTAGAAAGTCCACCTTGATTAAGGGCAAATCAAATTGCCATCTCTAATAATATAAGATGTAAGTTAGGCCAATTCAATTTACAACCCTAATTATAATGATAATTTATTTACGCCCCATTCCTTTTTCAGTAAGTTATTTATTCAGATAAATGCATTTATCTAGGTAATTGTTAAGTGTATTAACCCTTTTTTTATTTTCTATGAAGGTAATGACCATTTTAGTTATAAACAATTAAAAATTCATTATTAAAAGGGACATTTTTGTTCCATTCAAGTGTTGGCAACTTTTCACTCTAGTGGGAAAGTTATTTACCCACCTATAGGAGATGGGTATCGCTTATCTGGGTAAATAAACTTTTCCTGGTCCTCACATAAATCCGATCAAAAAACATGGGTTTCTTGATCAATGGGAATTAAAATCCCATTGACCAACTTTCCCATCTCAAAATCTGAAAAAAGATTGTCCCCTTAGTGTAAATAAATGTAGAAAAGGAGATTTAATTCCTTCGAAGAGATCTCGTTTTGGGCAGGAATCCTTGTCCCATAGCCCATCCTATTAATTTAAGTTGTGTTTGGGTTTTTTTTTTGTTTGATTTGATAGAATACCTTACCAGGCACGGTGATATGACTCACTAAGGGGGTGTTTTTTTTTTGGATTTTGAGAGGGGGGAAAGTTGGTCAATGGGATTTTAGTTCCCATTGACCAAGAATTCGATTTTCTTTTTTCAGATTTGTGGGGACTAGGGAAAGTTTATTTTCCTGGGTATTACTTTCCTAGGCGGGTAAATAACTTTCCCACTTAGGGAGAAGTTGTCAACATTTGAATGGGACAAAAATGTTTCTTTTAATAAATAGGTTTTTATGACTAAAATAGTCATTACTTTATTTACATGAGAAGTTAAAGAAAATGAGTAAATGCACTTGCCAAAGTGTTTCCCAAGAAAAACTTACCCAAATAATTCCATTTACCCTGATAAATAACTTACTGAAAAACGAACAAGACCTAAGTGGGCAACTTACTAAATTGATTGGGCGTATGACTCATGGAAGTTGGTTTTATGGTATAGTCTAGAAAAGTTAGACTTTACTGTAGCATTTGCGAGGGAACTTCCATGTGAAACCATTACAAAAGATGGTCCATATGGGTACTGTTTGACTATAACAACATAATTCTTTGTCAATATTTCTAATTTTTTATGATACTTGACGTATTCTTACTGTTTGACTATAACACCATACCTCTTAAACATTTGTGGACCATCTAAGGACCCTTTCTTCTTCCTTGAAGAATTAGATAAGGGTAAATGTGCACTTTCAATTATATAATATGGGCATAATCCAACTAGCAAATAGAAATAGTTAGATAGATTTAATGAAATCACTGTTTTATAATTTTTCCGGTATCATATCATATCTCTCCGGCACCATAGTCGAATCCGTACATTTAAAAGGGATGATGAGCGATGAGAGCGTGGATTGTTGATGGGTCCGAGACAATGGTAACAACTAATTAAAAAGCAAATTTCTAGAGCGCTTCAAAGTTGAAAGTTGAAACATAACATCTCTATCATTAACGGTATGGGTAATTCGGTACGGTGGACGGTGGAGTCAACACTCTTCAGTCACCCCTGCTATTTTTATCATTGTATTATTCCTTGTCTATTATTTGTTGGAGCAAAGCAAAGACGTCTCCAACTCTCCATACGTCGGTGGGTAGGATGTTGCTTTACTCCAAGACAGTTTCTTCATCACACTGCTTATTTTATCTCTTCCCCCACTCATCCCCATTGTTTGTTTTTTTTTTTTTTNTTGGAACTTCTCCGGTCTGACCTGCTTGTGTTCTTGGCTCAACCAGGGTCAGCTTGGTTCAGCCAAGGGTCAATCCCGGGCTGCGTGTAGCTCACGCGCGTAAACGATTTCAAATTTTTGAACGTCAAAAATGCATGCCAAACCGACTTTTTCTCGGGGGTGCGCAGCCGGTTTCGTAGGAAGTCGTTGGATGGTTTCGATCTTGGCCGTTGATGCGCGAGTACAGTGGCTATAAATAGTGGGGGGCCCCTGGTCACAGTCCTTCGCCATCCTTCAGCATTCGTTCCTTGAGCTCGCGTCACTTTTCGTAGTCTGGTAGCTTTTGCTGGTGAGTCCTCAGCCCTCTTTGTTTCGATGTCTAGCTTGGGTAGTTTAGATAGTCTCCTGGGGGAGTCCGATGCCAGTTCTACGAACCGAGCTGCTGCCCCCGACAGCCTTAGTGAGTTCGAGGCGGGGCCCGAGGTAGAGCTCGAGGAAGAGCCCGTAGGCCGAGTCACCTCGGGTAGTTTGGCATCCACCTCCTGTCGAGGTCGGGTGCCAGATAAGTTCGGACCTTCCACTATGACATCCGAGAGGCTTTGGTCCCTTATCGCCCAGTACAACCTGCCCGGGGAGTATACTTACATTTTACCCTCGGGCGACTTTCCTTGGGAGCATGGTCCGGATGAGATCGTGATATTCCGGAAGCAGCTTGTTGTTGGGCTACGCCTTCCCTTCCATCCCCTTATCGTCGAGGTCATGAACCACTTCGACGTCACTGTAGGTCAGCTTCACCCGAACTCTATCCGCAACCTTGTCGGGACCATCTCCCTTTGCTATGAACACTGCCTTCCTTTGGACCTGGAAATTTTTTCCGCTATTCTCATGCTTAAGAAACAAGCAGGTCCCCTGCCCGGGCGTAGGAGGGCGTACTACTTGTCACCTCGTCCGAGCTTCAAGCTTTTACATGGAAGCAGGACTACTTCGTGGTTCGAAGTGCTACGGGGTGGCCATTCCCTACTGAGTGGGGGTTGGCCGTTCCTGACCTCGGTGTCGCATTAGACGAAGATACGGTGAAGGGCCTCTAGGACTGGGCCCGGCTTGGGCTCAAGTGTGAAGTCTACCTGACGGAGGACAAGCTTATTCAAACCGGTCTGAGTTCGGGTAGGTTTCTTGCTCAGAGGCTTGCTTTTGCTTTGTTTTTATTCCCATCTTCTGACACCGAGCTTCTTTTTGCAGGTGTTATGGAGGCAGAGAAGACTCGGGGTGCGAACTTGTTTGCTGGCATGAAAAGGAGGAAGCGAGTTGCTAAGCGGGTCCACGCCGATCCTTCCCGGGTTGCGGAGCCCGAGGTGCCCCCTCCAATTCAGGAAGCGGCAAGGGTCCCCTATGCCGACATTGCTTATACCCGGGCTATGCCTTCAGGCTCGGGAAGTCACGATGAGGTTGGGAGCGTGCTGACGCCGAGCTACAGTCTCCGAAAAAGCAAGAAGGCCACTTGCCCCGAGGAGGTTGCAGTGTGGGCCGATCTTCCTACAAATCTCATAGGCGCTCGAGCTGCCTCTCACGCCATGGTGGTAAGTTGAAGTAGTGTTTTTTTTTTTTTTACCGAGCTGATTTTTTCTCGTTCTGGCAGGTGAACTCCTCTATCCACGCTTTGGCAATCCAGGCGGAGAGGGGCTTGAAGCGAGCGC
>NW_010729081.1:6559483-6631105 GCF_000365185.1 Nelumbo nucifera
AGGAGTTCTGATGACAGGGGGGAAGGGATTGAAAGAATAGGGGCAACTTTTACCTCATCCGAGCTTGTTTCTTCTTTACCTCGGAGCTCGGGCAGGATGCGGGTGGTAGTTCGGCGACTTCGCCGGCGTCTTCGCTGCTGCTTAGAGGGCCTGGTGTTGGCGCTACTTGCCTCGGTGTTGCCGAGGTTGATTGGCCCAGACTGCTGGTAGTCCGCTGCCAGGACGCCAAACTGGTTCTCTGTGAGCGGGAGCTCGAACTTAGAGTGCCGAGGTGCTGACTTGACTGGCAAGGAGGTTCCCGATCCGCCAGCGAGCTGCGAGGCGGGGGTGATTAGTCTTTCCCTCCTACCCGAGGATGAGGCCTGGCTCTTGGAGGGGTCCTGGAGTTGAGAGGCTCCTCCTTGGTGAAGGCGCCCGCCCTGAGGGGAGGGCTTGACCAGCTTCGGAGAAGGGTGCCGAGGTGGGAGTTGTGGTTGGTTCAGAGGCAGTTGGGGGAACTGCTGTTGATAGTGATACTGAGAAATGTGGTGCAGTACTTGTTGCTGATGGAGCTGATGTTGCTGGAATTGCTGCATTTGGGCTTGCATTGCTCGCATGCACTGCATCAAGTCATTGAACTGGTTTTGGCTAGTCGCTAGGGGGACAACAGTGGGTTCGGCGAAAGTTGTCTCAATAGAGAGGGGAAGGAGAACATTCACAGGTGCCACCATGCTTGGTGCATTGAGGATAGGGATTCCGTTCGTCGAGAGGGAGACGGTGAATTGTCCGATGCATACAGTGGCGGGCTGAGGGTGTTCCCCTACAGCATTCAAGTCGGCGTTGTGCCTGTTGCTGTTGGAGGAAGCCATGGAAGCTAAGGTTTCTTTGAGAGAGAGGGTTAAAGGATAGGGGAGGCTTTTTGAAAGTTTCCCACAGACAGCGCCAAATGATGATGCGCAATCCGGTCGATCCTAGCTATCGGTTACCTCACCTCTGATGGAATCAGAGGTGCCTGAAACAAGGAAGAACTTGGAGACTTCCGGGGAGGAACCCGGTTGGAACACTCCGAAGCTCAAGTTAGTGCTCTTGAGAAGGCAAGGGAAATGAAGAACTTCAAGACCAGAAAGCGCAAGAATCACATACCTCCTTCCTTGGGAGATGGGGGTCTTTTATAATCACCCTGTACACTTACTTCCATACCTCTGCCAGTTCGGGTATCATTACCTCCGCCGGATCGGGTGTCATTTCCTCTGCCAGTTGCCAGTTGCCAGTTCGGGTGTCATAACCTCCACTGTTCCTTGTCAGGGCCGTCTCTGCCACGTCTGAGATGGCGGTGGCAGGTGGCTGTTAGCGGGCGACTGTCATGTGTCGGACCCCTAATCAGTCAGGTGCACCGCCTCCGTGTACGGGCTTCCTGGGCGTCAAGTACGGTTTTTCAATCAGGCAACTTGGAGCCGAAGTGGTGTGCAAGGTGGTCTTGAGTTCGGATAGAAGTGTGGCCCGAACTGCCCCTGGGTGGGCAGTTCGAGTTTTTTGCCTTTTGTGCTCCTTGTAAGGCTCAGGCTCAGGACCTCGAAGGGAGAGCTCGGGTTCCTCCTTGGGGAGCTCGGAGCTCGGGTTGTAGGTTCCCCCTTTGGGGGAGCTCGGGACTCTTTTTCTTAGAGCTCGGGTTGTGGGCCCGCTACCGTGCCGAGTTGGCGCTTCTACCAGGTTACTCTCGGTTGCTTCCACGTGTCGCATGGCCAAGGAGTTGGGTCAAATCTCCCTCCATCAAAAAGGTTTTAAAATAAGTAGTACTAAAACAAAAAAATATGTTATGCAAATTTAATATTAACAGGAGTGCAAATTAGAGTACACTTAGTGGGATTGGACACCAAGAGATAACTCAAAGTGACCTCCTCCATTACCTCATTCAATTATTCATAACAAGGCAAAGATTGAGGAGGATGTTGTCCATAGAATTAGAAAATGATGGACAAAATGGAATGGTGCATCTGGAGTCTTATGTGATAGGAAAATACCACTTAGGCTAAAAGAAAAGTTCTATAAAACAGTTGTAAGGCCAGCAATGTTGTATGGAGTAGAACGTTGAACACTGGGCAGCCAAGAAACATGTCCAAAAATTGTATGTGACAAAAATGTGAATGCTGAGATGGATGAATGGAAAAACTAGAAAGATTCTTACGAATAGCTCCAATAGGTGATAAAATGAGAGAAAGTAGACTCTAGCAAAGAAGACCATCTACAGAACTTGTAAGAAGAGATCTATTGTAAATTGAAGGTGCCAGAAGAGCTAGGGGCAGACCAAAAAGGACATGGATTGAAGTCTTACTACTTATACTTTAACTATGGATTCAAGGTGCCAGAGAAAGTAGTAAGATAAGTCTTACTACTTATACTTTAACTATGGATATGTCACTGAATAAAATGGAATGGTGAAACAAGATTCATGTATCCAACCCATGTAGTTGGGACAGGGCTTAGATGATGATGAAATGGGATTAAATAAAAAGAAAGAATTGGATGAAATTAGAGGTGTCACTTCAGACGTAAATCAGGTTCTAGTCAGAAAGCAGTCACTCCATGTAAAAACATGCCAGAGGTTAAGTTCATATCTAGTTCACCTCTCCCAAGACCCCAAATAGCTGGGGCCATCATCATGTAATGGCAGATGATTTTCACCGAAATATATGTTAATATGTTACTAATTCAGTGATGAGAGGAGGAGAAGGAAGAGGAAAGAGAATGATAGAGAAAAGGAGAGAAAGAAGGAAACAAAGAAAGGGGAGTGTTTTGTTTGGGATCATGGAAGGTAGGGGTTTTATCTATATTACTAGTTCAGTGATTGGCACCAATATATATGATACAGCTATAATAGGTTATATGAACTTGGTACCAATATTATCAGTGCAACCAATTGACCAAAGTTGGACCCGGTGAACTAAACCATCTCTCTCCATCATGGTTTAGTGTGCAGTCCAGTTTTAGATGTTTCACAGTATACTTCACAGCATGAACCAAGATATATAAATAGCACTTTTTAAATAAGGAAAAAAAATATGATGCAGGAAAGACATGATACCAGCATCATAGTCAAACTCTTGAAAGAATCATACTATAAAGTATTTGTAGATGTCAGAAGTTTCAGTAAAATTAGCAAAACTCAATTACTCAAAAATGATACTTAGCTTAAGAAATCAAAAAAAAAGCACGCTACCAACATATTGAATGGGATAGTCATATCAGCATATAGCCCTCAATAGAGTTGAATGGTGAAACAGGATACATGTAGCCAACCCCATATAATTGGGAGAAGGTTTTGTTGATTTGAATTATGTCGTTATACATGCCATCGGTCTTGAGTGATGGGGAGACATGTACTTGTTAACATATCCATATTGATACATCTTAGGATAGGAACAACGTATAGCATGGGTAGAATCGTTGTCTCATTATTCCTCCTTTAAATTCTTAATTTCTTCATATTAAATCAGATTTGTTTGTCTCAAAAATAACATTCAAATTAAGTATAAGAGGCTACTGCACCTCAATCACATGGAATTACTTAAGGCTAGTCCAAGCAAGCTTCATATAAGTAACTTGAATAAGCCATCATGTGATTGGTAATCACTAATTGTAATTGTCAAGTGAAGAGAAAACCAGGACTTACATGAATGATCAATACAGGACAGTTAACCAGTGGAATTTTGTCAATGTTCTGCACAGGACGAAGAGAACCAATTGTCAAACTCCAGATGCAATGATATTGAGTTACAATCTCTGTTAAATGTCATGGAGAAGAAAAAATGTAACCTTATAGATGTCAAACCAGTATGTGCGTTTCACAGGGTACATGACTCTTAAGCCTGAAAGTATAGGACTATGCAGAACAACAGCTCTTAATTGAGGCAAACGAGCTGCAAGATCTAAAGTTGGGCCACTTCCAACAGATTGGCCATAGAGGATAATATCTTCTTGCTTAGCACCGTAATTCTCTTCAAGGTACTTATAGGCAGCTTCTATATCTGCATAGGTATTCTGCTCACTTGGCTACAGAGCATAAAACACTTAATCAGAGGTTGTCCTCAGGTAATGTCAATTTACATCAAACATACTACATAAATATATTTTTTTCATTTTCTTCCAATGAGAAAGAATGAAGAGATTCTTTTCAAGAAAAAATAAACCTGAAACTAACCTTCCCAGATGATTGTCCATACCCAGAATAGTCATATCTGCATAAAATTGGAAATGCATCAGAAATCTTCCAAATTCCTCGTGGTTCAAGATCCAAAAACAGATTAATGCCATGAGGTTAGATTCGTGCAAGATTGGAACCATACCAATAAACGTGGGTTATGGTTGTTAAATGTAATGAGATCCGACTTCAAAATAGCACCATCACTTCAAGTAGGAGACCCTTCATTGAATCAAAACCCATTTTTATATGTAGATAGAAGAATCTCAACCGATTCCCTTGTAACAAATTGAGCTATAAATCCTAACCATGTAAAACTGTCTAAGTTCCCATCTTCTTCATATCCCTTTGGTAGAATCTCTTTTCTCAACAAAGTCCAACTGCAATAACTGGCTATATAATAAAGTGGAAAAAAAGTAACTTCATCTTGGTTCAATCACTAACATAGAAGATCGATAGATCTATCCATAGATACTAAGTAGGTAGATTTAAATTCACTAGATAACTATGAAGTCCAACCTAGAATATTCTCTAATAAAAATATAATGTAAATATGTACATGGTTATTAGGTGGTATATACTCCGAAACCAAGAATCTTCTTCTAATACTATTTCTTCTTTTGATGTTCTTTTTTCCTTTTCCGGAAGGACCAACATTAACACCATTCTTTGTCTGAAGCGTTTAATTAGATGAATCAAGATGGACATTAGCTCAATTCACCTGCAATCCAGTACGCCTTCCATTTAACAGCTTCCAGGATGTTTTGGAACAAAAGGGGAAAATTACCAGTAGAACCTAAACCGGAAATAGCTGAGCTGACCAGAATTTTACTATAACACGCTCTCTCCAATAAATCAATAGCTTGCAAAATCAAAACCCAGATGGTACAACAACCGAACAATTAAAAAAAGCAACGAAATTTCTTAGACAGAAAGAGGACAAGTAGTAGAAGATAGTACCCCATGAGATTGACTCCCAGATGGATACTCAATTCGATGAAGAGCTCATACATCTGGCCGAGATCGGCGGCGTTGCCATGAGAGTAGAGGACAGTAGAGGTCGCCATGGGATGTCGAACGTAGATGGCCATAATCTCAGTGCCACGACGAGTGGGCAATTTGAGAACATCGACGTTCTCACGGTGAGGGAAGGGGCTCAGAATCAAGAGACCAGTGACTTCGTCTGCAATTACCTTGTAAGAAGGAGGATTGGGTGGGAAGAATGCGAACTTGGCCGCCATGGACGAAGTCACTCCTCCCATCTCTCTCGCTTTCTCTTCTCCTTCTCCTGTCTCTATCTTTCTCTGTCTATCAATTTCTCTATCTAATGGTGTAAGAAATCTTTTAGTTTTCAGAATCAGAACCCCATTGAATTCCTTCTTTCCCTCGTTTAGAAGATTAGAAAAAGGAGAGAGAAAGATCTGTTTTTTTTTTCTTTTTTTTTCCGTTGCCGTTCCTCTGGTTCACACTTACATGTGAGGACTGAGAGTGAGGAGGAGGAGAGAGAATATGTGTTACGGACAGGGACGGAGAGAGAGAGAAAGAGGTCTTCCGTCTTTGGTCTTTATTTGACGACAATAGCTAGTTTCTTTTCGCTTTTTTTATTAATTCTTTCCTTTCTCCATTATCACCTGCTCGGTGGCTGTTCCTTTGACCTGTTGGAAGTTGAAGCAAATAGTATGTATTAAGGGGCGTTTTTTTGAAAGGAGAAAGTTGGTTAATGGGATTTTGGTTTATATTGATAAAAAATTTTATGTTATTTTTTTATATTAATGTGAGGATTAAGAAAATTATTTTTGTTGACCTATTTCCTAGGTGGATAAATAATTTTTCCACTTGTAGGAAAAATTCCAACACTTGAGTGGGACAAAAATGTCCCATTTAATAATAGATTTTTATGGTTAAAATAGTCATTTTATTTACTTAGAAAATAAAAGAATATGGGTAAATATACTTACATGGTTAAAAAAGCGAGTCCCTAAGTTTGAAATTACAGCCCCCTCATAGTCTACTAATAGCCCCCCCCCCTTCATCCTATTCATGGATTTAACATCGACCATTTTTAGGGGTGGACTGAACAATAAAACCCCCTAAAATAAATTTGTTCAAGACACCCTACCTTGTTAGTTTTGGGTTGTCCTAAACTTGATAAGTGGTTAGAAAGTCCACCTTGATTAAGGGCAAATCAAATTGCCATCTCTAATAATATAAGATGTAAGTTAGGCCAATTCAATTTACAACCCTAATTATAATGATAATTTATTTACGCCCCATTCCTTTTTCAGTAAGTTATTTATTCAGATAAATGCATTTATCTAGGTAATTGTTAAGTGTATTAACCCTTTTTTTATTTTCTATGAAGGTAATGACCATTTTAGTTATAAACAATTAAAAATTCATTATTAAAAGGGACATTTTTGTTCCATTCAAGTGTTGGCAACTTTTCACTCTAGTGGGAAAGTTATTTACCCACCTATAGGAGATGGGTATCGCTTATCTGGGTAAATAAACTTTTCCTGGTCCTCACATAAATCCGATCAAAAAACATGGGTTTCTTGATCAATGGGAATTAAAATCCCATTGACCAACTTTCCCATCTCAAAATCTGAAAAAAGATTGTCCCCTTAGTGTAAATAAATGTAGAAAAGGAGATTTAATTCCTTCGAAGAGATCTCGTTTTGGGCAGGAATCCTTGTCCCATAGCCCATCCTATTAATTTAAGTTGTGTTTGGGTTTTTTTTTTGTTTGATTTGATAGAATACCTTACCAGGCACGGTGATATGACTCACTAAGGGGGTGTTTTTTTTTTGGATTTTGAGAGGGGGGAAAGTTGGTCAATGGGATTTTAGTTCCCATTGACCAAGAATTCGATTTTCTTTTTTCAGATTTGTGGGGACTAGGGAAAGTTTATTTTCCTGGGTATTACTTTCCTAGGCGGGTAAATAACTTTCCCACTTAGGGAGAAGTTGTCAACATTTGAATGGGACAAAAATGTTTCTTTTAATAAATAGGTTTTTATGACTAAAATAGTCATTACTTTATTTACATGAGAAGTTAAAGAAAATGAGTAAATGCACTTGCCAAAGTGTTTCCCAAGAAAAACTTACCCAAATAATTCCATTTACCCTGATAAATAACTTACTGAAAAACGAACAAGACCTAAGTGGGCAACTTACTAAATTGATTGGGCGTATGACTCATGGAAGTTGGTTTTATGGTATAGTCTAGAAAAGTTAGACTTTACTGTAGCATTTGCGAGGGAACTTCCATGTGAAACCATTACAAAAGATGGTCCATATGGGTACTGTTTGACTATAACAACATAATTCTTTGTCAATATTTCTAATTTTTTATGATACTTGACGTATTCTTACTGTTTGACTATAACACCATACCTCTTAAACATTTGTGGACCATCTAAGGACCCTTTCTTCTTCCTTGAAGAATTAGATAAGGGTAAATGTGCACTTTCAATTATATAATATGGGCATAATCCAACTAGCAAATAGAAATAGTTAGATAGATTTAATGAAATCACTGTTTTATAATTTTTCCGGTATCATATCATATCTCTCCGGCACCATAGTCGAATCCGTACATTTAAAAGGGATGATGAGCGATGAGAGCGTGGATTGTTGATGGGTCCGAGACAATGGTAACAACTAATTAAAAAGCAAATTTCTAGAGCGCTTCAAAGTTGAAAGTTGAAACATAACATCTCTATCATTAACGGTATGGGTAATTCGGTACGGTGGACGGTGGAGTCAACACTCTTCAGTCACCCCTGCTATTTTTATCATTGTATTATTCCTTGTCTATTATTTGTTGGAGCAAAGCAAAGACGTCTCCAACTCTCCATACGTCGGTGGGTAGGATGTTGCTTTACTCCAAGACAGTTTCTTCATCACACTGCTTATTTTATCTCTTCCCCCACTCATCCCCATTGTTTGTTTTTTTTTTTTTTCTCTTCTTTCTTTATTTATACTTTAATTATTATAAGATATTATATACATATATCTTGTAATAATGTAATATAACATGGGAAAAGTGCTTGAGCTTTGCGTCGTTGTTTCCTAAAGCGAAAAGATGTAAATAATTCCGGCCTCTAATCCAACTGCGAAGTGGTGACGAACTTCAGGCTTCAGCCTTGGAGAATTAGGGGGATAAACAAATCTATACTCCAAACAGGGCAGCCCCCCGAGTCCCGAGTCCTGAGCTGTCGTCTCGTCTCCAGACTCCAGTTCTCCTCGCTCCTCACTCCTCACTCCTCACTCCTCAGGTGGGGAGGAGAGACACATCAAGTGGATGCCTGTTTCCGTGGGTCCCACCAACCAATTTACTGCTTGACTTTTTATCTACTGTCGTCTTATCCCGGATTGACGGACGACGTGTATATACCTCGTTCTCTCACTCTTAAAGAGTTAAAAGGTTGAAAACTAGAGTTGCGCGTCCGCTTCATTTGAATTTGGGGAAGCCGGAAGCCAGAAAACTGGTGATATTAACCAGGAAAGCGAAAATGAAAAAGACAAGCACGTTACAACAAATTGAGTGGTCCCTGGGTTGATGATGATGATGACGACGACGATGGATGTATTGTATTAATTTAGAGTACAAGCAAAGAAATGATAATACCAGAGAGAGAGAGAGAGAGAAACATGAAACTTCGGAAATTTCTAAATCCTAACCACATGTATTTGTTTTACTGTCGCCTCCGATCTCCATTCCAGGATGGCTTTGCTCAGTTGCAGGGCCTGGTAATTGATAACATTGGGCGATGAGATCAACCCGGGACCGGGTCACCCACAACAACAACATTCGATTTGGATTTTAGAACCAACTATCCAATTGGTCTAGTTATTAATTAGGGATGTTTGGAATAATTAATGTCTTAATTATCTGGATCATGGACCAAGTTTAACATTGGTTCATGGGTTGGGACAGGATAAAAGCAATAGGAACTATTGTTGATTTAACCCAATACAATACCAACACCTGAACCCACGGTTTTTTAGATGTTTTGGATTGGTTCAAAGAAAAAGAATCGGGCTGTCTAATCGTTTGAACATTGAGCATTACATGTATATTACATTATACATCAACATTACACTCTGGGCTGCGTGTCGTTTAGTGAGCATCCACTGCAACACTCACTAATTGCATAGTACTTATTACTTAATTTCTTTTAATAATATTTATTAAACATGGGCTGCAAAGATCATTTTAATACAATTACTCAACTCATCTTCCTGTTAACCCAAGTTACCCAACCTTACTTGCAATATGTTTAAAAATTTGAGGGTTTATTTGGTTAACTGGAAAGAGTCTGGAATCCAAATTGGAATGGCTGATTCCAATTATATTAGGTTGGTTGGAATTGAAATCCGGCCCCTTCCCATTTTTGATGGAATGGTATTGTCCAATTGAAGGAATAGTCATTCACTCCTTGTGAATAGAGTATAAAATGGTTCATATAAATTATAAAATTGGGTTAATTTTGCAATGACAAATATATCTTTTTATTAAATAGATTTTTAGTTATAATGAATTTTTTTTTATCAAAATCCTACTTGAAATCAAACTAACGTCTTTTTTATTGATGTACTTTTACATCTTATTATCAATATAAATATACATTAGAAAATGTATTTTTTGTCATTTATCAATGCATAAATATAATGTTGTCAAATACAGACAAAAATGAAACAGAGTGCAAATTTACCTTAAACCGAAATTTACAATCCATTTGCATTGTTTCCAAACACAGCCTTGAGAATGAGAATCCCATTCCGGTTTATTTCAATTCCAGTTTTCACTTCTATCTGAACCAAAAAATAGACCATTCTGATTGCAAACCAGACGAACTCGGCCTCGCAAATCGCAACCCAAATACACAAATCAACATGGAGTTATTAGTAGTATGTCTTTTTCAGCTCAAGTAAAAGAACTTAGAAGACATGCATTAACCTTAAGCCAACAATTAATAAGACTGATCCATCGATCACTGACGTTGATGAATTCATAGTAGCTAAACGGAAGAACTGGAACTGGATTGCTCGTTCATGCATTCGATGGATGTCACGTCAAATCTTACTTTCTGTGAATGGGTCAGTTTGAATCTCTTTTGGAGCAAAGAAAAAAAAAAGCCCCACTCACTACTTATATAGACGTAGATATATTCCATCATCATTCATTCCTTTTTCACACAATTTTATGTATCGTGTCTAGTGGGTATGAATGAGATTTCCCAGCGCTAGCGCTCAAACGGAAAATCCCACAAAATATTGTGATTTGTGAATTGTGTGAAAGGTGAAGACACAAGACTCAAGTCACAACTACTAATAAGGATGAGAGAGTCGGTCCAGGGAAAGTACTAGTTGAACCTGCTGGCCTCCCTCCCACCCGCTCCGTCCAATTAACCTCCAATCCGACTACTCTATCCATGTCTCTCCCTGGCCGAAGACCGAACCACGATGGATGGATACAATCCAGGATGAGTATTTTCATCAGATTTGACTCGACCCAGCCCCAGTCCAATGTGAGTATGTGCATGACCCGTCCTTAATTTGTTTTACTTTTGGACATTTGGTGCTGAATATCACAGTACTATGACCTTAACCTGTCTTCTTGTTTTTGCTTGGCTCGTGCCGCCATGACCATCGGTATATGGTTCAACAACAAACCCACTTTATTGAGAATGATTTTTTCTTTCTCTCTATATTTATTCTTTTTTCTCCCGAAAAGAAATAATCAACGAGATTAAAAGTCAGATTAGGATTCAAGGAATGCCCAGTATAAATTGGTACTCCGTATTTAAGCTGCCTATTGATCTTTTTAATTTTCCCCTATTTCTCATTAGATCTGAAAACATTAATTAATTGATCATGTCAAGCTCAAAGTAAAAAAAAGGTGAAATTGTGTCCTCGACAATTGATGATATGAGATAAACCCCACGGACATCTCATTAGAAAAAGAAAAATAAAATAAACCAATGAATACTCATACAAATAATTCTTCCAAGGGGAATGCCACCAAAACTCGAGTAGCTACCAACTGGTGTCAATTGAACGAGGAAAGACAAAACAGCACAAATTTTATGGGGTAAACTAGTGGGGATCCGTGCGATACACGGGGTTTGTTAACTGAAAGCTGAATAATAGAAAGTGTCATTTACTAAAACATCCCTTATAATTTCATGGATTTACTAAAATCTATCATATGGTTTGTATTTTATTAAAATACCACTTATAATTTGTAATGGATTTAATCAATCTTCCATTAGATAACAATGTTGATCCTAATATTCATTTAAATAAATTTAATCAAAAGAAAATAAAAACAAAAATACCATTTTTCCCCCTAATAAGACATGAGCAACCACTCTATTAGCTATATTTGGTTAATTTTGTTTTTTGTACAAAAAAATGTTAAGGGTATTTTTGGAATAAAAATTCATGGGCCTAATGGCAAAACAAACACTCCTTAATTAAAATGTTAATTAAGTAAATAAGTTGTAAAATATATGTGATATTTTAGTAAAATGAAAACTATAAAGTAAGTTTAAGTAAATATGTAAAACAATAAGGTGTGTTCTAGTAAATGATCCTAATAGAAACACACAAGAGTATAACAATTGTTTTATATTTTCAACTTTTTTAATAATTAATCATTATTCATATTTTATATACTACTTTTAATAATTTTTTTATAATACAAAAATAACAATAATTAATTTTAGTTAGGTTTATTCATCAAACAGATGAAACTGACCAACCCAATCAACTTGACCCGAGTTGGTCAGTTTTCTAGTATTTTAGGTCAGTTTTGGTTCAAAAATTTCTCAACTCGACCAAGTTGGATCAATTTCGCTTTGGCCATTTGTAAACTGACCAAAATCGGATGACTTGACCATTGATATATATTAATATTTTATATTTTAAATATAATTTTTAATATGGAAAAGTAAAAATTTTCCCATATTTCTTAGTCTAAAATATTTTATATCATAAATTTATTTTTTAACAATTGCACTATAATTTTTAAAATCTAAATTTATTTTTTAAGTTTAAATCTTTTGAACTGACTGACCAAACAAAAAAATTGACCCAAACCAATACAACTTGAGTGGGTTGGTTTTCACAAATGGTCAGGCGGTTTCAGTTGACCAACTCCCCAACCTTACCAAGTCAATTTGGTTGGGCAAACAGCCTACAACTTATGAATATCATAATTTCAGCTAAATTAATAGTCTCATCCCTGATAAATAACAATAGTTTAATCTTCAATAATTATTAAAAGTTTATAGCAAAAATACACAATTATTGAAAAAAATTGATAATGAAAAAAAATACAATAATTACAAAAAATATATTAAATTAATCAATAAATAGTATAATCTCAAATAATAGTTTAATCTCTAATAAATTTTAATCAATAAGTTATAACAAAAATACAATAAGTACAGTAAACAAAATTTAAAAATTTCAATAATATTAGTTTAATCTCCAATAATTATTGAAAGTTTTCTGTTAAATAACAAAACAAAWATAAATTTATACATAATTATTGAAAATACATTTATCACAAAAAACAACAAACAATTACTGAAATACAATAAATATTAATATTAGTATATATAATTATATAATAAATATATATTAAGATTTTAAAATTATTATTAATAAATATTAATTTTTATGAGTTATTTATTACATAACTTTTTTATTTTAACTAATTTAAAACCTATTTATGTTAAACATTTTGTTATTTAATATATTTAGTTATTTAAATATTTAAATAATATATAAAATATTAATTATTTTTTGAATTTAATAATCCATAAGATTATAATTTATACTATTATTACATAATTTCATTATTAATTTTGTAAGATATTAAATTATTATTAATTTCAATATTATGTTATAATTATTTTTCTACTTTTAAGAAATTTTTTAAATTTATTACATAATTCCGTTATTTTAACTATTTAAAATCTAGCTATGTTAAATATTTAGTTATTTAAATATTTAAATAATATGTAAAATATTTAAATATTTTTTTTATTTATTGAATTTAATAATCCATAAAATTACAATTTATACTATTAATACATAAATTAATTATTAATTTTGTAAGATATTAAATTATTATTAATTTTGTAAGATATTAAATTATTATTAATTTGATAATTATGTAACAATTATTTTTCTACTTTTAAGAAATTTATTACACATTTTCGTTATTTTAACCATTTAAAATATAGTTATGTTAAATATTTGGTTATTTAAATATTTAAGTAATATGTAAAATATTTAAAATTTTTTGTCATTTGAATTTTATTTATTTAAAGCTATTATATATTTCTAAATAATTTTTGTATTTTTAATAAATATTTTAAAATTATTATATAATTTCGTTAGAATATTTAAATAATCTTAAAATTTTTAATCCCAACTTTCTTTAGATAGATATAGATAAAAAGTGGGAAGGGGATAAATTGAAATTAGAGATAATTTAGAAGATAAATAGGAATTAGAGATAATTTAGGAGAAAGTGGGTATAGTGGGAGAGGTAGTTTAGGAGAAATTTTAGGAGAAGAGATTATTTAGGTTATTGGGAACATGCATCTCATTGGTTGTTTCAAAAATGACATGGAATAAAAAAATAAAAAATTCAAAAAAAGGAGAAATTTTCTTCATTGCCTTGTTTTGTCTGACTGTTGTTGAAACTAAGGTTTTTAAAATCGGACCAGATAAGGAACTGTTTTGGGTCTGGTTCTCTGGTTGAATGGTTTGACTGTCCAGTCCGAATGGATGACCCACTCTGATAAAAAATTAAAAAAAAAAAACAAAAAACAAAAAACAAAAAATGGCCATAAACCATTGTCCGGATTGATGGTTTGATGATTCAAATACCTAGGTCAACGGTTCATTGACCAAATCAACGAATTTTGGCCAAAAAGTGATTTTGAGGTGAAACGGAACCACTAGTTCCTACTTTTTTTTTTTTTTTCAGTCCAATCGTCTGGTCTAGTTCGGTTTTGAAAACATTAGTTGAAACCTCTCCTGGAGTTTGGTAATTGCAATTACCCCTCCAAAACTTTTTAGCACCATCACAAGTAGATCCCCTCTTTAGAATCCTCTAACAAGAAGGCATGAAAATGTTCAAAATACCTATGCAGCTACTTTTGGCTAATGTCTATTTTTCAAATTTCCTCTTCATATCAATCACTACTCTAAGCCCTTCCAATTTATTTTCCGAAATTGATTTATTTTTCACATTTGTCCTTCATATCAATCGCCTCAAAGGTAAAGCTACGACTTTACATTCTCTTTTTTTTTTTGTTCATAAAATTTGTATTATTATTATTATTTTTTTTTTGTAAAAACCAGCTCAAATTATAATGGTACGAATATTTTAGACATTTTTGTACCTTTAGAAGTTTTTAACAAAAGGAATCTACTTGCAACTATATCAAAAAGTTCAGGAAGATAATTGCAATTACTAAACTTCAGGGGAGCTTTCAGAAATTTATCCAAATTTATTTTAATTTTTAGCAAAGAAGTGCCCTGTTGGCTATTGTTCAGTCCTTTCCCATAAGCATCGATGAAAAAGGACCTTGAGCGGCTGCCTTTCTCTTGCCTTCCCCATTTCCCTATTTAGGCTATATTTGGTTTGAAGGAAAAAGTAGGGAAAAGAAAGAAAAAGCAAGAAAACATTTATAAACTTTGTATAGATTTTCATACCTTTTCCTTCAAATCAAACATAAATCATAATTAATAAATTTGATTATGGGCTCTTTGAATCACAAAATAATTAATAGAGATACCCAACCATTAATGAAAAATTGAAAATGGCGGTGGTTGTGCCAAGTGAATTCGTAGAAAGCACACATAAACTATTTCCCATTCCTTGAGGAAAAAAGGAGAAGCGTGTATCGATCAATCTCTCAACGCTCACCAGTCGCATTGAAAGTTGAAATACATCAAATTAACATTTATATATAATATAATCAATAGATTAGATATATACATTATTAACATATATTATTTATGTAGTGTTTTACCGTTTTACAACATGAATGGTTTTTGTTTTTTAAATTAAAAAAATACAAAAACATGTTTTTGAATTTTATTTTTGTTTTGAAAGGCAAAAATAAGTTAATTTTATTAAGAAAAATAATACGTGAATTTGCGACCATCAAAACCATACATTTTTTTAAATGAAAACAAATTTTATATATTGTAGAAATTATATGGTTTATGGATGTAAGAGCAAACAAGCAGCCACAGACCCGGAGCCAGAACCGAATTGATCGAGTTAATAATATTTCATCACATCAATAAAATTAATATAGTTTTGCTTGACATAGTAATCGTTTTTGTTTTCAAAACAACTAAGTTGTGGAACACCCCATGGGACATAATGGGGTAGGTCAGGTGGATTGAGTCAAAAATTGCAATCTTTAATTTAAAAATGAGAAATTAATAATTATTTTTTTTTCAAAAATAGCCTTTTTATGCTAATTCCATGCAACAATCATAGTTACAGATACAGTTCACCTTGAACTACATCCTCAATGACAGATGTTGGGGAGATGGCTGAGCTGGCCCAGAGGCCCACGGCCACCTGTCACAGCTTGGCCACGTCAGTGTAGTCTGGTCGAGCTTCGGTATTACCGTAATCTCGTCGACCATGTCATCTACACACCACACGGATAAACTCGCCCAGCGGATAAGGATGGGAAGACAACTCCACCGAGGAGTAGGACTCTACCCCTGTAACCTCGACGGGGGACTCTATCCCGATTTCCCTGGAACCCTACTCTGACCAAGATACGGACCCTTCGGCTATAAAAAGGTACTCCATGCTCGAGGTAAGGATCCCCAATTTCTAACACCCATACTACCAATTAGCCCGAACCAACATCCCTATAGCTTGGATCGGCCATTCATCACATCTTACTGACTTGAGCGTCGGAGTACCTATCCGGGAATAACTCCTTGGGCCTTTGACTCCTCCTTTCTTGATCTTAGGTCTTGAAGCACGACCTCATCCACGAAGCTCGACCCCGCCCTGCCAGCAAGGACTATCTGGTTTCCCTCCTCAGTTCGTGCACCACCTCAGATTGAGCAGCATCAGATTGGCGCCGTCTGCGGGAACTTACAAAAAGCTCTCCCAAGAAATTTCTCTCCGCGCAGCTTTAAAGCTGATTAAGATGCCTAAGAACCAGTCTGAACGATCAGTAAATCGTTCCCCATCTCGGGAGAACCGACACCGTGACTCCTCGCATCAAGAAGCCCTACAACCTTCGGCCATAGTAGATTCAACGCAATTCCGAGCCATGTAAGAGAAAGTTGGTAAGATCTTCAAGTTCATGCAGACACTGGGGTCTGCTGCACCACCCAACCAAGTCGTCCCCCCTCACGCCCCGACGTGCACGAAGGACAATCCTCGGACTGAGGACCCTAAAGCACACCGATCAGACATAAGGGGAGAGCGGTCTGAGCGTATGAGGCAGGACACGACCCGAAGGCCCGCCTCTGTTGCCCGCTCCCATGGACAAGACCACCATAGCCAGACATGCCAGTCAATGTGCATCCCCGCCAAAGAAAGGCTCAGCAAAAGGATGCCGACCTTCGTGGTCTCTGTCGTCGAGTCAAGTTCAGTCAAGGATCACCCCATACGACCCAAGAGGGAGTCCATACACACTGCGGCCCCAGACAACAGAGATGCTTAAAGAGCTCCGACAACATTTGGAAGAGTTAGAACGCACCCCGACCCACAAGAGCATAACTCTCACCGTAGACCAACTTGTGCAGGCCACCACACATATCACCAAGGAGCCGCCCTTCGTCCAGGACATCATAGACGAGATACCCCCTTCTAGATGGCAAGCCCCCCAGTTCGACAAGTACGACGGGAACTCCGATCCTTTCGACTAATGTGCAAAGCCCTTGTGACCACGCTGCAAGGCCTAGCCTTGGCGTGGTACTTCTCTCTACCGCCAAGGTCCATAACATCATGGGTCCAGCTGGAGACCCAGTTCCTGGCATAGTTCACCGCTAGTCAGAAGCATAGGAAAACTTTGGCCAGCCTTATGCAGGTTCGACAGAAAAAGGCGGAGTCCCTTAGAGATTACCTGGGGGGTGCAACAAAGAAGCACTCCAAGTTAGGGACTTAAATCAATCAGTTGTAGTGACGGCCATACAACACGGACTTCGCCCTTCCCCATTCAACTTCTCCATCTCCAAAAATCCTCCTCAGACGTTGGCCGCACTAATGAGCCACGCGCAGAAGTATATCAATGCTGAAGAGACGAGGATGAGAAGCCCGATAGAAAGAGGAGAGAGATCGACGAGCGAAAGTTCGAGAGGTCGGACTGACCATAGACCTCAGACCCCTCCATCGACCTATTGGAATTTCACGTCGCTTAATATTCTGCGATCTGTAATCCTAATGCAAATCCGCAACCACAACTATGTCAGGTGGCCCGAGAAGATGAAGATGCAAAGTAACAAGAGGAACCGAAACAAATATTGCGAGTTCCACAAGGACCACAGCCATGACACGGAGAACTGTTTCGACCTGCGCAACCATATTGAAGATCTGACTAGGCATGGTTATCTCAGCGGCTTCATAGACAGAAAGGAGAAGCCAGCCCAAGAGGAACGAAGAGCGAATGAAGCTTGGCAACCACCACCCCGAGGCCCCCCAATCGGCGTCATCCACGTTATATCAGGAGGAGCCGCCGCTGGAGGGAAAAGCAACTTGGGTTAGAAAAGATATGCTCGAATGTGCGAGATTGACGACCGAGGTCACGGGAGGAGGTGCGACACATCTATCACCTTCGCTGACGACGACCTCCGAGGGGTCCAGACATCGCACAATGACGCCTTGGTCATCACAGCCAAAGTGTCCAACTTCGAGTTGCGGCGGATCCTAGTCGACACAGGAAGCTCTGTCGACGTATTGTTTGAAGATGCATTCGTAAAGCTCAACATTGATGACAACCTCCGAGGGGTCCAGACACCGCACGACGATGCCTTGGTCATCACAGCCGAAGTGGCCAACTTCGAGTTGCGGCGGATCCTAGTCGACACAGGAAGCTCTGTCGACGTATTGTTTGAAGATGCATTCGTAAAGCTCAACATTGATAGAGAATGACTTACACCAATTAGCACTCCCTTGATGGGATTTTTGGGAGAGCCCCTCCATCCCACCAGGAGGATAACTCTTCCCCTCTTGATCGGAGACGGCGATGTCACTGCGATGGCCATGGTAGACTTCATTATGGTGCGTTGCCCCTCCTCTTACAACGTGATCCTTGGCAGGCCGACCCTCAACGCCTTGTAGGCCGTAGTCTCAACATACCACCTCGCCATGATATTTCAACCAAGTATGGCATAGGGGTGGCACACGGAGACCAAAAAATAGCGCGACATTGCTATCAGCTATCCTACCGAGGACCACGTCCAACAACCGAGATGTTGATGGCGGAAGCATATGACCTGCATGACGAGGTAAAGGCGCAGCGTGGCCAACCCGTGGAAGACCTCATCTAGGTCCCCCTATTTTAAGATGATCCCAAAAAGGCGGTCCAAGTCGACTCCCTGCCAAGTGACCACCTCCGAGAAAAACTTGTGCGGCTACTGAGGAATAATGCCGATGTATTTGCTTGGTCAGTAGAGGACATGCTTGGGATAGACCCCAAAGTTATCACACATCGTCTGAACGTCGACCCCCGTTACTGACTTGTGAAGCAGAAGAAGAGAAACCTCGCCATGGAGCGGTGGCAAGTATTCACTGATGAAGTGCAAAGGCTGCTCAACGCCGACTTCATTCGAGAAGTCAAATACCCCGATTGGCTGGCCAATGTAGTGATAGTGAAGAAGGCCAACGGGAAGTGGAGAATCTGCATCGACTTTACCGACTTGAATAAGGCCTATCCCAAAGACAGCTTTCCCCTGCCGAGGATCGACCAGCTCGTTGACGCAACAGTAAGACATGAGCTCCTAAGCTTCATGGACGCCTTCTCAGGCTACAACCAAATCCGGATGGACCTGGACGACCAGGAGCGAACGACCTTTATCACTGACCGCGGCTTGTACTGCTACAAGGTAATGCCCTTTGACCTCAAAAACACCAACACCACTTATCAACGACTGGTGAATGAGGTATTCAAAGAACAACTTGGTAGGAACTGGAGGCATATGTCGACGACATGCTCGTGAAGAGCAAAAAGGCTGAACATCACCTAGCCAACCTCCACGAAGTCTTTGACACACTCAAAAAGTACAAGATGAGGTTAAACCCAACCAAGTGCACCTTCGGAGTTGGCTCTGGCAAGTTTATGGGGTTCATGGTAACATAGAGAGGAATCGAAACAAATTCGGAGAAGATAAAGGCCATCTTTGACATGCCATGCCCCCGAACCCGTAAAGAGGTGCAACGACTCACTGAAAAAATAGCCGCCCTTGGTAGGTTTATGTCCAAATCTGCGGACCGGTGCCTTCCTTTTTTCAAAGCCCTCAAATGGCAAAAGGACTTCCACTGGATAGAAGAATGTGAGTAGTCTTTCCAGGGAAATAGCTATTGCTCTACCTCTCGGCCGGAGATGAGGTCGTCAACTCAGTGCTAGTCAAAGAAGATGACCAGGTACAGAGGCCGATCTACTACACCAGTAAGGTCCTCAGCGATGCAGAGACCCGATACTCCAATCTTGAAAAGTTGGCTCTGGCCCTCGTCATCGCAGCCAAAAAACTCAAACCCTACTTCCAGGCCCACAGCATTCGAGTACTCACCAACCAACCCCTTAAGCGGGTGCTACAAAGACAGGAAGTATCAGGTTGCCTAGTCAAGTGGAGTGCGGAGCTAAGTGAATTCGGCATCGAGTACACACCTCAATGGTAAATGTACATTCTTGCCTCAGCCAACTACACCTCGGTCGGCACAAGACTGGGGACGCTGAGGCATAGCCCGACTGACTATGCCTCAGTTAACGAATTGAAATCATAGAAGTACAAAGAGGCCGACCAAGGCACAGCCGGCCCTAACCCACGCAATAGCCCGGCCGGCCACACCCTGGCCAACAAAAAAAATTGCACAAGATGTAGAGGCATAGCCTAGCCCAGCATACACAACAGCCCAGTCAGACATGCTTCGGCTGAAAAAAGAAAGGCACAAGTATAGCAACATATGGTCAGACAAAGAAACACTAATATTCAACTCAAAATCGTTCATTACATCGTTTAAGGCTCGGCATGCCAAGCCCCCCCAAAATAGAAGGCAACAACCGCTCAATCCTCGGTGGCAGAATCAACAGCACAATCAACGGCTTCGACCTCAACATCAGCTCCCTCGACAGATCCTTGCGGAGAATCCAGATCGAAAGCACCCTAACCCTGCGACTCATCGGCCAACTCCAGATGGCGGCAAAGGATCCTTCGTCGGAAAAGATTGAACCCAGCCGCGAAGGAAGCCTCGACATACTCGTCCATTTGCAGTTGCATCTCCTTCAATGCCTTGTACTTAGTGACAGCCTCCTCAGCGGTCTCCCGCCTCAACCTATCTCGCTCTGCCTTAAGCTCGACAATTTCTCGCTTCAGCTCCCGGACAAGGCTGGCCTACTCGGTCAGTTGCACTTTTAGCTCGGCCACCTCCCTCTCCAGCATGGCCGATCGCTCCCCAGTAGCTTGAAACTCGGCCAATTGGGCCTTCTGCCACAGGTACTCGGAGTGTTTCTGCTGGTACAATGACTGGAGGTCTCAAAGACGATCAACCAGTACGATCGCCGCACAAGCATTCTGTAGACGAACATGATAAGTATACCGAAAAATAGAGCGAAACACAAGGAATAAGTGAAGGGGACTTACCTGGGCAGCAGACTGTAGCAATGCACACTCCAAGGCTCCGTTGCCGACCCCGACTGATTCCCGAGCTATTGATATTGTCATGATTCCCCACAGTAACTGCTCGGGAACCTCAAGCGTCTCCAGATTGTCATCCACACGAACCGACCACCTCGACACATGTAGACTCGAGTTGTTGCTTGTGTTAGTTATCGATGTGCCTATGGGACGACGAACCCCTTCAGGGTCAACCACGACAACATCGTCCTCCTCGGCCTCCCACTGCTAGATTCTCCTTTGCCGATGAGCCACCCTGTCTGCAGATCATGGCTGCTCTCCTGTCTTAGAACGAGCTTCCGGTTGCACACTGGCTCACTCCTACCTTTGTCGAAGTGCCTTCATCCGACGAACAATCTATTCCTCGCTGGCCATACTTATACCTACAACACAGGATACCTAAGGTAAGTAAAAAGCAAACAAGGTAAATTCAACTCAACAAATAAATAGTAAAGGAAACAAACCAGCCACCCTCTTCCTCAGCCCGACGAGCATCAGCATCTTCGAGTATGTGAATGCGATAACGTCGATTTCATGGATCATGCTCAGGGCCGACCTCTCCTCCCAAGTGAGCGCCAACTATTGGGGTTGTGGTAGAGTTGTCCTCGGCTCCCGCAGCTCGGTAAGAAAAGGGGGACCACTGGGAATGCACACGAAGAAGAACGACTCCTTCTAGTGCTTCACAAACGAAGGGGCCCCGACCAATGACCGAATATTCCGCCAAGTGGAGAAGTAATAGTACCCCTGTTGGTAGTGTTTCAGTTGGAGCATAAAACTCACCATCCCCAGGGTTAGTTCGATATCTTGGACGGCACAGTAGGACATAAGGCCAAGCAAGAACCTAAAGGAGTTTAGCATTAGCTGCACCAACAACACCCTTTACCAATTTAGCACCTGGGCGAACCCCTCACTCAACGGGAACCTTAGCCTAGCCTCCAAGTTGTGCTCATAAACGCATAGCTCACTGAGCTGAGCATAAGTGGCCATCTCCCCGGGTAGTGGACACCTCATTTGGTATTCCGCGAGAATGGCGTACGTAGCTCAGATCCGAGCCATATCCCCGAGCACCAAGACGCAGGGCGTGGTGTCAAACCGGCGACCTGCCCGTAGAGGAAGCTCCGCCTCCATCCTGGAGGGACCAACCTCAGCCTCCTCAACTTCGGCAGCCATAAAATCTCTTAGCTCAGGCTCGTAGTTCAAGCCATGAGAAGAACTAGAACTGGAACTACTGGAGGACCCAGAAGAGGAAGAGGACCAACGAGATGAAAAAGACATGCTGGGCAATTTACAGAGCTGAGGAGCGAAAGCCATCGAACTACCTACTGCACTATTTACCAAGCTATTTGTCGAGCTATCTACCGTGCTATTTACTGAACAACCTACCGAGTAGTGAATGCCAAACACCTTCTTGCAAGCAATACTAAGGATAGGGGGTCCCCCCCGTCTTCCCTTTTATAACCATCAGGGGCACAGACCAAGGAGAGATCAACGGTGTGGATGAAGCACCTCTAATAACGCCTCGGAAGGCCAATCGACGCGACCAATAACGTACAACGGAAAGCCTCAAAAACTGAAGTGGCACCCTTGGCAGGTGGCGGTTGTGCCCATTAATTATGCCAGTTCGACTACAGTACCGGTCCAACCTTTGATGCAGTGACCCGTAGTACCGGTCCAGCCTTAGAGGCGTATCCTCGGCTAGGTCGCTTAAGGCTACAGAGCCGCGCAGTAGTCTGGCCGAGCACTCCCCCTCCTCGATAGCAGAACTAGGGGAGTGGTTCGGGAACCAAAATTTTGATTCTCGTTTAAAGTTCTATAGCCGACGATCGGAGGACTCCTCGGCAATGACCGACACGGCGCAGACGATACGCATGCCCGAAAGTTCCTTAGCCGAGCAACGAACCTAGGGGACCTCGTCCCTCGACTTCGGAACTGGGGGAGTGATGTTGGGGACATGGTTGAGCTAGCCTAGAGGCCCACGACCACCTGTCACAAATCGGCCACGTTGGCGTAGTCCAGTCGAGCTTCGGTATTACCGTTATCCTGCTGACCACGTCAGCTACGCGCCACACGGATTAGCTCGCCTAGCAGATAAGGATGGGAAGACAACTCCACCGAGGAGTAGGACTCTATCCCCTGTAACCTCAGCGGGGGACTCTATCCCGATTTCCTTGGAAGCCTACTCCGACCAGGATAAGGACCCTCCGGCTATAAAATGGTACTCCATGCTTGAGGTAAGGATTCCCAACTTCTAACACACATACTACTACTTAGCTCGGACCAGCATCCCTATAGCTCGACCCGTCCATCCATCACATCCTACTGACTTGAGCGTCGGAGTACCTACCCAGGGATAACTCCTCGAGCCTCTGACTCCTCCTTTTTTGATCTCAGGTCTTGAAGCGTGGCATCGTCCTTGAAGCTCGGCCCTACCCTACCAGCAAGGACTATTTAGTTGCCCTCCTCAGTTCGTGCACCACCTCGGATTGAGCAACATCAACATGGCTTTGTTTGGTATGAATAGGAAGGGAAAGGTAGGAAAATCCATACAAAGTTTGTAAAGGTCCCTTAACTTTTCTTTCCTTTCCCCACTTTTTCCTTCAAACCAAACACAATAAAATAGCCACAGTCTAAGAATTACAAGACTCAACATTTACAGCTAGTCTCGAAAGCTTACGAGTGGCTTTATTACAAGACTCAGCATTGTCCCATTAGTTGAATGCCAATTGGGATTGATCTCTTAGGCTCAATTTGGCAGCTATATATTTGTATTTGTACTGATTCCAAATTGAGCCTAAAACGGCTTAACTTGATAACATTGACCATTGCATCAAATTTTGGATGTATTACTTATGAAACCTTGATTTGAGAAGAAAACCCGCCTGATCACCCACCCTACTAGGAGGTCTGTTTTACTGAAGAAACTTTTAAATTTATTCCTAAGCACCAAAGCGTGAAACAAGTACTTGTTCCTCCATTATCTTACATACATCCAAATGAAAGCATGCAAGTGGTATTATTGTTTCCCTTAGAGTGTCTGTCATAAGAAGATAAAAGCTAGTTATTGACAGGGAACCCTTTTAATTAAATCTTTATATTTAATAAGGTTTGTTTTATTCAATAATGTTGTTTCCATGCACCTTTTCTTTTCATTTTTGGGTCTTCCATGGTTGAGTTGGTTACTCATTTTGTCCAGAAATATATGTTATGTCCAATTCTAATATCTATAATTTATAAGTATAAACTTAAAGCATTGGGAAGGTGTACGTCGACATTTGGAGGTTGACACGTGATATGCTTTTGGCTTGACAAACACGTTCTAAATTATTGACACATGTTTCTCCCTCCTTTCTTTCCTTTACTCTCTCTCTCTCTCTCTCTCTCTTCTTTCACACCTCTCTTTATTTTAGTATTCAAAAATTACAAGAATGCCACATATAAGACAAATATTTTTATATAATTCACTCTATAATATTTAAAAATTACAAAAAATATCACATATAAGACAAATGCACATTCTTTACCTTGCCATGTAATTGCTTCTATGATATTTAAAATTACAAGAGTGCCACATACAATTGTTTGCGATTATGCTATCTTATAAATAAAATGGCATTCCTCTTCTTTCTCTCTCTCTCTCTCTCTCTCCTCATATTCTTTATCTTATATTTTATTTATTCATTTATTTATTTTATTATTATTATCTAAACATTTTATTTAATAAAATTAAATAAATTATTTATTTTAATAAAATAAATCATTAAAATAAAGGAGATGTGACATTGAGAAAGAGATTTTAATAAACATTTATATTATTTATTTATTTAGAAATAATTTATTAACAAATTATTCTTTCCCCTTGAGCCCAATATTTAGGACTGTCAACAGGTTGAGTCTGGTTCAAAATAGCCTATACCAGTCCCATTCCAATAAACTTTTATTTATTTATTTTATTCAATTTAATAAATTATTATATAAACATTAATTTTTGTTTAAGAAAACTAGGGCTAAACCAATGAGTTGGGTCTATCTTGGTGGAGCTAAATTGACTAAACATAATTATAACAATTTTGGTTCCATGATTTTGTCTTGATTAATTATTGGATTGATTCTCGTTCTTACATGTCTAGAATTGATTCAGGTCTGGAACAAAATATTTTATAAAATATATATTTTATTCTTTCTTGTAATTTTTATTGTGTTTCATGTTTGAAATAATAAATTTGATAAATAAAAAATAAGATAATATTAGTTAAAAAGGTTTAACTTATTAACATAAAAATAAATTAGTATTATTTTAACTATTATTTTCAATATAATCAGGTCTCTGATTTGATCCCAATTAAATAATTGGTTCAAGAATGGTTCTACCTAGTCCTGACATGTTGACTAGATTGGGGCCCACTATAATTATTTATTATTCGTAATAATATAATTATAGTTATTTTATTTAAAAAATATAACTGTATCTTCAAATGACATTTTGGGAATTTTCTATTTTACCCCTGAACCCTAGTATATAATTTAAAAGAAATTGGTGGTCTAAAGTGAACCCTCAACAGGGCTCTTGCGGCATGACACATTAGCTACACAGAGTCCATGTAGCACTGTAACAGCATTGGTGCTCTATGCATTCCAGTCCAGGCCCAGGGTAAGTAAATTAATGTGTCATACTGTTATGCCTACTCTGTCGAACGTGGCAAAACCCTTTCTTGGTTTTTGATTGGTCAAAGTTTTTGAGTTATGTTAATGTATGGGCTTAATATAAATATAAATTTGGTTAGGTTTTGATTGATAAATTTGGGTTTTGGCATCAGTATGGGTCTAGGTCATGGTCATGCCTAGGATTAATCTTGGATTAGTTCTATTTTTTAGTGGGGCTATAGAAGCCTGGGGTAGCCCTTCCCCATAAATTATCAATGCTTTGGTGCGAATGATCGATGTTGGTCCCCAGTCCCCACCCACTACACCTTTTGTCAAAAATCGATGTGGATGGTGCAATGGGTCAATGGGTCATGGAAAATCTGGACTGGGTATTTTAATCCGGGATCATAACGGTTCCTTCCTCTTTGGTATAGCCATTCGGGTTCCAACGGAACTCTCGGACCCGTAACTCTCAGAGGCTCGAGATGTTAGGGCAGGCCTTCAAATGGCTTTGAACCTAAATTTTTCTCACATTTGGCTTGAAGGAGACGCATAGAGGGTAATATCTCTTCTGTTGGACAATCATTTAGATGTCCCTTGCCGGCTAAATACTGTTATTGCCGATTGCAGAAACCTTCTGTCTACCTTTTCTCAATCTTTAGTCTCCTGCATCCCACATACAGGAAACAAGGTCCCTCATACTTTTGCCAAATTTGGTTGTACAATCTCAAGAACAATGTCTTGGTCTCTCCCTCCTGAGTTTATCAGACATGCTGAGTTGATGCAATGAAGTTGCCTAAGGCCCTTTTTCAGAAATAAAAAGGACCAATATTGGCTCTTAATTTGACTCAATTCATCTAATTTATGTTTTAGGAAGAAGGAAAAGACTGAGAGAGGGGAAATGTTATTAACATTCTTATTGTAAAAACAATAAGAATGATCTTCTTAGAGAGTAAACATTAGATTTTATTTTTTTAATAATTTACTTTAACAATAAATAACTATATGTATGAGAAATGAGAGGAGGATTCTTGTGTTAGCTCTGTGGTGATTGGTAAGAGAACCCTTAAGATTGAATTCAAGCTAGATTCCATAATTAAGGTTGACCCGGTCTTTAGGTCACCAGTTACACACTATATGTAGTTATGCACGTGAAAAGTTCCCAAAGTCCATAACTTTGAGTTCAGTTATTCAATTGGGTTGATCTTAATTTATATCAATTTTTGGTGATTTTATGAGATCTCTACATTTCAAGGGGCTACATATGCCTTGCCCTGCTATTTTTGTCAAAAGAACCATTGTTTGGCCTCACCTTTCAACTTTTAGTATTTTTGTAAATACATCTTTTATATAAATTAAACATAAAATAATATATATATATATATATATATATATATATATATATATATAATTATACATTGATACATCTTTCATATCCATCCAGCTCTGAATTAGACAACTGATCACCGAACAAATAGAATTTCTTTAGGCTGTGATTGGTTTGAAGGAAAAGTTAGGGAAAGGAACGGAGGTACCCTTTCTATCCTTACCTCTTCCTTCAAACCAAACACCGCATTACGATCAAAAAACTGAATTTCTTCTGCCGTATTTTTACCTTATTTGGCGTTCAAAAGGTGTTTCGACTTCTGACTTCTGGTGAGTAGAATGTGAAGGGAGAAAGAAACAAATAACTAATAATGAAAGCGTTTAACAAGTTATTATTACTGACTATCGATGGATTCCCGCCGGCGACGTTGGAAATCCAACGCCTAATGATCAATATCAATTATCCAGGGATGCCGGAACCCACGTCCCCAGTGAACGGGTGGGGCGTTTGGAAAATAAATTCCCACCATTACTACGTCTTTTTCCCTCCCTTCCAGTGCCTATATGAAGGCATGGCCTTCGACGGGCTGAAACAGGCTTTACCAGAAACCCATCTCTGATTTCGTTCTCTCTGGTTTGATTTAGTAGAAGCCATGGCTCTCAACAAGTTGGCAGTCGTTTTAGCGGTTTGGTGGCTCATGGTCATTGGAATATCCACGGCGGGGGCGAGACAACTGCGTCTTCAGCCCGGTTACAACCTCGCTGCACGACTCGAGGGTGGAGAAGGCGGCATAGCAGATTGTTGGACTGCACTCCTTGAACTACGATCATGCACCAACGAAATAATCCTCTTCTTCTTGAACGGTGAAGCTTATCTCGGCCTTGATTGCTGTCGAGCCATCCGTATCATTACTCGACAGTGCTGGCCTTCCATGCTTAATTCACTTGGTTTCACTGCCGAGGAGGGCGACATACTCCGAGGTTACTGCGACGCAACAGCTTCTCCTCCAACTCCACGAGTGGTGTCGCCGGTGCAGTCTCCATCGGGTCTGGTCCTAACCGGTATGAAGGTTATGGGTTAGGCCATCGGACACGATGTACTGTCTGGGTTTGTCAGGGTAACTCGTGAGCATTGTTGGGTTTTAAGTTATCCTTTTGCTGTGAGTGTCGTTTTTAAGTCTTGTTCTGTTTTCTGAGTGTTGGTTTCTGGTTTTGTGGGGAGCCGATCCTAACTCGGTTGGTTCTGAGTTCTATAATATATATTATAATTACAAAAATCACTGGATTTCTTTTCTCGTTCTTAAAATCCAATAAAGCAATATTTGAATGCGATCAACTGTGAAGATGAGAGCTAAGAAGGTGACAAGTGAGAACGCTCTACCATGAAACTCAACGCTCTAACATGTGACCGCAATAAACTCACTTTCAGTGATATCTAGACTATCCCAAGGAATCTCGTGAGTCCTGAGTCACAAATAGAGTTGGTGCAGTACGTAATCCCAACGATCCAATCTTTCGGTCCTTAACCAGATTCTTTTCATATCCTTGTCATCCAAGAAATGCAGCACATCTGCGCCTATGGTTATTCATTTTGGTTTTTTTTTTTTTTCTCTATGTTTTGCCCAATCAAATTGCTTGTCTGGACTGAAAGTGGGTTGAGCATTTAACACATGCAGAGGATCTTGCCATTAGAGATGCCAGAGAGACCGTTTTGCTTGTAGCAAACTGGAGAAATTAGAGAGTTTAAAACTCTCCAGATTATTAAAACGACTATTGCAATTAATGAAACAAAAGGAATCCAAAACAGTAAAACCACTTGAAATTTTAGAATCACTACTGTGCAGAAGTAATGTTTGCATGTATCCCACACAGAAAAGAATGATTCACAAGTGGTTCTGATCCATTTGATTAAATAATTTCCTAAAAATGTTAATGAGACAACAATATCGCTTTTTTAGATAAAACATTATGTAAGTTTCTCAATAAATATTTCCTATAAAATACTTGTATGGATAATTCCATTTACACACGAATACGCGAATGAGGCCTTATAAAATGTATAACGACCTTGAGTATGCGTTTGCGTGTACGTATTTGCAGTCATCCCCTCATTCTGACTATATATATATATATATATATATATATGGAGGACCATCCTATTAATATTGCGCTATTGAGTTAATGAGTTATGAGCCAGCCGACGAAGCAATGCCATATATCAAAGACCAAGAGCTGCACCTTAAACCCTTTATTTAAACAATGAACTCCAAGGCTTTGCTAATGCTTAATGTAGTCAGGGAATCAGCACGTCTTTATCTACGACAAGTGTTTGTGTCGTGTCATGTCTTGAACTTTGAAGATGAGATGGGAATATTATATAACAAGCGTTGACCTTGCTGGCTTCAACACAAGCTTGAGAGGAAGAGGAAAGAAGGTGGCGACTGAAGAAGTTTAAAGGAAGTGGGAAATCATGTCTGCATCCACCATCGACCCACATGAGAAGATGAGAGGGAGAGATGTTGGTCGCGTGGCTCGAGCCTGCAGCCTCGAGGAGAACAAGCTCCACGCCCACCCCTTGAACCTGCTTCCATTGCTGAAGCTCCGCCAGCACCCACCGCCACCGATGGTCGAAATGATCTCTCTCTCTCTCTCACAACATTACTGATCCTATGATAATCAACCAAACGCGCCATTGCTTTGCACGCTATGTGGTTAGAAGTTCACCCTAGATCACTGCTGTGTCCTTCCGAATGGGTACTCAAAAGTCAAAACTTCACTAAAATTGTAAAACTTATCTTGAAAGGAAGAGCTGTGTCATGTGTCCATACAAACTAACCATATCATTGTGTTTGTGCAGATTGACAAGTGAAATGAACAGAGGGAACTTGGATGGAACCTTCGCCGGTCCTCTTTGAAGTTTCTCAGAACAGTCTCTTCCACTGTTGCGTACAACAACAACGACGATGATGTCATCTTCTATTATATACCTACCTACTTAATGCATACATGCCTGCTCACGTACAACACCAACAACAACGACGACGACATCTCCAGTTACCCAGTCTCTGTTGTGCACTTTTCTACCAGGAAAAAAAAAAAACCGACTTATTTTCATACGGCTCGAAATATTATTACTGAACGTGAAAAATAAAAATTAAAAAAAATAAAAAGGTTCCGGCAGACCCGGACTGGTAATACTAATATCCCAATATCCCCCTCAAGATCGGGGTCCGTCAGGGTTGAGGCACTGGGCAAGTAATACAGTACCAACCGAAGCGGACTTCTGTATTAGTTAGGACTTTGGATCATTCCTGAAATAGGGTTCAACGACGGGGATTCAAAGTCATACTTGTTGCCAGCAATAGCTCAGGTCTTCGCAGGATAACAGAATTCTTCTCCAAACGGTATAACTTTGGTGCTCAACCGTATTGTAAAACAGATGAAAATTGAAAAGTAGAGAGAGAGAGAGAGAGAGAGAAGATGAAGGGCAAATTACTTGAGCAATGATTTTAGCAGTATTGATATTTGCAATGGAAGAAAACAACCTAAAGCGAATTCGTCTGTGAACAGTAGTATCTGTGATACTAAGATAATCGAGCAAGAAAACCACAGTGATAGAATTTACCAGATGTGCATCTGATGTATTGGCAAATAGAAGCTGAACCCACCACACATGATTACATTAAGACTGTTTGGTTTGAAAGAAAAGGTAGGAAAAGAAAGGGAAATGTATGAAAACCTATACAAAATTTGTAAAGGTTTCCTTACCTTTCCCTACTTTTTCCTTTAAGCCAAACATAGCCTATGGAAAAGCATTTAGCTTTGCTATGGAGACACGCGAACAGTGATTTACATTTGGAAAGGGTTACCAAGCCTGCCCTTATAATTTCCAAACCAGATTAGAACATGACAAGTCATGCAAGCACAAACCATAAAGCATTAAGCATTGCATGAAACCCTTCTAGTCACTAGAGTATCCATCCTCATCATCGTCTTCATGTTCTACCACAACCTTCTCTAAAAACTTCTTTCGAACTCCTTCAATGACAGCCTTTTGTGATTGATCACTTCCGCCCCGGCCATCGTTAAGCACAGGATCTGATTGACAGAGAGTCAGTGCAACGCCTGAAATTTTACAAAGAAACAAATAACGATCACTAAACATTATAGCGATTGACAGAGTTTAAACAAGGATCAAGGATGTATAGATGAAAGTATGAGTGTAATTCAAGTTAGCAAGGTTCTTTAAATCGAGGATTATAGTGAAAAATCACATTTTCTATTTCTTCTCAGATCTCTATTTTCACTTGAATATAGAAACAATCGTAATTGTTTACTAAAAAGAGACTTATAGAAATACTTATATGTGAAGTTATCTATGCTAATAACACAAAGTAAATTAAACCTGGCAACTGTTTATTAGCCCTTAAATATTAGACAAACAGAACCACTGACACCCAAATTAAATAAAATGTTAACGTAATGAATGTTCAACAGGAAATTACCTTCAGGTGTGCATCTTCGACCAAAATGGTGCAAACCAACATATGTTCCCTTGACAGCACCGTTATTATACACCAATAGGGTAGGAAGATTACGATCCGGGTAGTTTGGAATGCAGTCTGTCGATATTATTTTGACAAATTTGGTTGCTGGATATCTTGAAGCCAACTCTTCCAGACAACGTAAAAGTAGCCCACATTCTGGAAATCTGCCACAAATTACAACATGAATCAACTAAGAAAAATACTCCTGTATAAAGAGAGAGATAAATAAGATGGATCCAAAATCATAAAAAGTTTTAATTAGCCTCCTAGCTATACAAGATATGTAAAAAACTCCATGTATTAAGTTACCATCAGAAAATACAGTATCGTAGATAAATACTGTATGAACAAGATTGAATCAAATCTTAGAGTCAACCTTTTTTTTTTTTTTTGATAAATGAAGTCAACCTAATTATTGGGTGAGCATCCAGAAATTTGAGAGAAATGCTATATATCTACGAATTCCCATGTTCTGGAGTAGGAACAAATCATCTACTTTACAACACATTATTAATAAACTTCAAGTCTAAGCAGTTGGGAAGCCTGTTCTTTGTCCAAAGCTGGGAAGTTAGTCCTAATGAAATCTGTTCTTCAGGCAATTCCTGTTCATACAATGTCTGTTATACAATATCGAAATCAAGTGTTAAACAGAATTGATGGTATACAGAGCTTTTTGGTGGCGTCAGGAAGGTGTTCAGGGTAAATTTGGGCTGAAATGGGCTTGTGACAGCAAATGTGTACCCCCCAAAATCTATGGTAGTTTAGGTCTCAAGTAAGCTGAATTGATTAATAAATCTCTCTTGACAAAGTTACCTTGGGAGTTTATAAATAAATCTCGTGCTATTTGGGATTTCGGATCAAAGGTTAAAAGCCAAAACTTGTCTCATCAAGGTGTTTTTCCTCAGAAGGAGAAATAGTTCCATTATCTGGAGAGGTTTGGCCGTGAAACTTAGGAATTATAGAAATCATCTAGGCCTCTCTTAATAAAGGTATCCCTGTATATGTTACTTCGATTGTTTCTGTAAGATGGCCAACTCCATTTCTACTAGCATAAAACTTTGGAGAAAATTTTAACAATTTAATCAAGACAGTGTAAATAAAATTAAAACCAAGAAACTCCTTAGAAGCAAATTAAATATTTTTAGTTCTATGTTGTTGTTGTAAAAATTGCTATATGCAACACAGACACAGAACCTTTCTGCTTTAGATTTAGATTTCAAATATGCAAATTACCATGGAAGGGATTAAATGTAGGATACTGAACGCAACTTTAAACAACTTCGACAATAATTTGGATAAGAGAATGTTAAAACAGATAAATTCAGGAAATATCACACAAAACAGTAAAGGGAAAGGCAAAAAATAGATATCTCGCAGACTACCCTTCCTTGTACAGAAACACCACAACCCAAACATCTGGAGAAGCCTGTGACACCTCCCGAACAAAATCTGCTCCTGATATTGGAATCACCGATCCAAATTTTGAAATCCTGGCTGCCTCTCTCATTTCTGCCAACCGCTTCTTCCTTTAAGACAATTAAATTTAAAAAAAAAACATTGATTTCTTCATATTAGAAAAGAAAAGGAGAAACCTAATTTCTACTAAGTTCCATAAAATTTAAAAAATAAGAAGATTGAAGAATAATAAGAACCTGTACTCTTCAAGGAATCGGTCATCATCAAGATCAGGATCGTCTTCAAGCTCTTCAAGCTCTTCTTCAGTTTTCTCATCAATCCATGTCTTGTCTTTGGGTTTGAAATCCTCATCTTGAGATGGAGTGAAGGAGGGAGGCTTGAAAGGAGCAGGTTTGGGAGGTAGGTTACCTAGTTTTCTCTGTATATCGTCCCACTGTGTACTTGCTCCTTCAACATCCTTGTATACAAAGTGATAGTCCGCCATAAATGGATAGATTAAGAACCTACACCAAGAGATTTCTTACTCTCAATCGGATATGATGCATAAACACACATCTTCACTCACCTACTTGTGCTTCGTTACAAAATATTCCTGACAGAATTTTGGTATAAGTTGGATCTAATATAGGTTGCAATGTGAAAAGAAAATTCTGACCATTGATTGGAATCAATTGTAAATCCAGGGGAAGAAAAAGCAAAATGAAAAACTAAACAGTAATTGAATGCAACAAAGTTCCAAGCTGATCAGAAGGGAACAAAAGTAGAGAGAAGCGGATCCATTTGGTCCTGTCATGTTCTTAGGGAAATCAAGTCTGACAAGCACATAGCACCTACATTTTAGATGTTACAAAAGTCAAAAAACAAAACAACTCACTGTTCAATGATCTTGCAGCAATTCCACTCATACCGGAATTGTCGCAGATGGAAGAAATGAATGTGAAAGTATGGGGTCTTTATCGCAAAGGCCGTCACCAATCACGAGGCAGCTGGTGGAAATGATTACTTTTTTAGATGGAAGATTCGGGTTGATATGAGGAAAGAGGAAGAAGTTTGAGGTCAAGTTGTTTATCTTATAATATTAAAACTAGCAGGAAACCATGCAATTCATGGGTTGACAGAAAAATCAGATTAAGTAATGAAACCAAATCAAACCTATTATAATTAAATTAACAAATGAAACATACAATTAAATCAAATTAAGAAAACAAAAAAGATTATAATTAAATGAATATATCATCACTTAAATTAAAAAGGCATAAAATACAATAGAATTACATCACAAGCAGGCACCAACTTTGCTATTCGATTTTTTTCATTCCATCAAAAGTAAAAACTCAGATTGAGAAGATGCAACAATATTTTTTTATGGGATGGTGGTGGAGAAAAAAGATGTCATTTAGTAAGTTGGGAACAGGTGTGTAAGCCTAAGGCCATGTTTGGGAGTGCTTAAGTTAAAAATAAGTGCCTATTGAATAAATGCTTAAAAGCAAGTGCTTATTCAAATAAGCACTTATTTGCATTTGGCACCCAAATTTTTCAAGTGCCTTATTTTTTAAAATAAGCACTTATTTTATATTGGGCATTTGGTAGCTTTTTGTCTAATAAGCACTTAAATAAGCATTTGTGACTATTTTTTCATTTTCTTTCAAATTTTCAAAATATACCCTTTGAAAGCACTTTTAAGAAAGTACTTTTATTAAAGCATTTTACAAAAGCACTTTTATAAAAGTACTTCTATGCAAGTTTTATAAAGTGCTTTCATAAAAGTACTTCCATAAAAGTTCTTTCGTAAAAGTACTTTAGTAAAAATGCTTTCATAAAAGTACTTTTATAAAAGTGCTTTCATAAAAATACTTTTAAAAAATGCTTTCGTAAAAGTGCTTTCATAAAATTCAACTAGGGATAATTTTATAAGTGGTATTTTAAAATTCAACTAGGGATAATTTTGGAAGAAAAAAATTGAACAAGTGCTTATTATAAGCACTTAAAAAAAGCTGGAAATTTGGGCTTAAGAAATAAGCACTTATTTCAGGCTTATTTCCCAAATACCAATAAGTGCTTAATGGCCCAAATAAGCACTTACTTTTAAGGGAAAGTCCCGATTAGTACCCTGTACTTTGGACCTAGTGTCACTTTGGTCCCCAAACTTTAAAATGCGACAATTCAGTACCCAAACTTTCAAAACATGACAATCCAGTACCTGCAATTAATTAGCTATTAACCAGCCATTAAGTGGCATTTGAAAAAGACACAAGTGCCCATCGAGTGTCATTTAATTTTCTTTATCAACCATCCAAACATTGACAAAAAATTAACAGTCCCAAATCCTTGCCTTTTCCATTCAAGAAAGTTGGTGTCACGTTTGAGTGGGCATTCTGGTGACCCCAACTTTCTTGAATAGAAGAGGCAAGGATTTGAGGCTGTTAATTTTTTGTCAATGTTTGGATGGTTGATAAAGAAAATTAGATGACACTCAAAGGGCACTTGTGTCTTTTTCAAATGCCACTTAACGGCTGGTTAACAGCTAATTAACAGCAAGTACTGGGTTGTTATGTTTTGAAAGTCCGGGTACTGAATTGTCACATTTTAAAGTTTGGGGACCAAAGTGGCACTAGGCCCAAAGTACAGGGTACTAATCGGGAATTTTCCCTATTTTTAAGCACTCACAAACATGAGAGGAACATAGTTCTTGGAAAATGGTTGTGGAGGTACCCTCTTGAACCTAATACACTTTGGACAGCCGTCATTAAGAGCAAGCATGGGTTGAATGCTAATGGTTGGGATAGCAAAAGTCCACTTGATCCAGGAGAACATGGAAAACCCTTGGAAAGGTATTTCCTCGACTTACATTAAGTTTATTGCCTTTGTCAGGTACTCAGGTATAGAGTGGGGGATGGAAACGAGATTAAGTTTTAGACTGACCTCTAGTGGGGAAACCAAACCTTAGCTTGGGGAAATTAACACTTGTGATCTGATTCAGAAAAAGAGCAAGGGTAGTTTATGTATTTCCCCTCGTGTTTGCATCTTGTTCCCCCATGGTGGTGAATCTACCGAGCACCTCCTTCCACTGCTTTGAGATGAGGAAAATCTGAAATCACTTCCTGCACCTTGTTGATTATAGCTGGGCAGCCCCTGAACATGTATCGGATCTTCTTAAGCAAAGGCATGGTAGGGGTTTGGGCAAGAGAAGGAAAGCTTATTGGAGCATGCTGACTCATGCTTTGAGGAGTTGGGAAGAAAGAAACATACAATTTTGAAAACAAGGCAAGAACCACTGAAGACCTTATTTCCTATCCTACATAACACTTTTGTGCAATACATGGGTTACAAGCATGGAGGTTTTCAAAGGCTTCACTTTTTTGGACTCACAAAGGAGCTTAGTGGTAATTTTACACTCCTCTCCCTTGACTCCATAGTTGTCAAGGTGTTGCCTAGGTGCCCGCCCAAGCAACTAGGCGCTCTTGGCTGGGCGTCTCACCCAAACGCCTTGACTTTTAGCAACTAGGCACCCTGCCTAGGCGACAAAAATGACAAGGCGGGTGCCTTTTATAATATCATTTGTATTGCTGTATCATATTAATGCATGTGCTAATACATTTTATTATATGCTATATATATATATATATATCAATTATATTTTGTTTTAATGTTTTATTATTGAAATTTAAAAGATCATAGGGTTTTGAGGAGAGAAAAAAGAAAGAAAGAAAGAAAGAAAGAAGAAAAGAAAGAGGAAAGGAAGAATAGAATTATAAAGAGGTTCTTTCTTTTTCTATTCTCTCTGTCTAATTAAATAAAACAAAAACTCCATCCTTGTTCTTTTTCTATTTTATTTTCCATCTTGAATATTTATCATATAAAGTTAATAACCTTCTTTAGCTGCTAATTGATATAAAATTACTCTATTAATACTTATTATAGTAGTATTGTTTTTGAAAATAATGCAATTAATATATGTAAAAGATTTTTATCTTTTAGATGTGATGATTTACCACATTTTTAGGGGAAATTTAATGTTCTTAATAAAGAAAATTGCTATTTTTTCACTTAATATACATGTTGAATGGTATATTAAACTAGGGAACTAACCAAAAGCTAGTTTTTTATATTATAAAATTTTTATTGCCTAGGCAACTAGGAGACTAGGTGCCCCAATGTTGCCCAGAATCGCCTAGATGCCTTGAAAATTATGCCTTTTTTTGATAGATGCCTTGAAAACTATGCTTGACTCAAAACTCTGTTCAGGTTCTCCCAGTTAGGGAGGTGGGGACAAGTTTAAGCTTTGATGGAAATGCTATAGGATATCTAGGGGAGGCTGGGACTGAAGGTGTGATCAAGAAGGAAGATGGAAATATTTGTTGGGCCTTTAGTGGCCCAATAGGTATTGCAGACTCCAAAAAAGTTGAGATTCTGGCTATCTTAACAGGACTCCAAATTGCACAAAAAAAAGAAAAAGGGACTTTCTCTCCTAACCATCGAAGGAGACTCTGCAACACCAATAAATGGTAAAGAGAGATGGACAGTGCCACTGGATGAGGGAAGAGACATTATGGCCAAGATGACTGTAAAGACTAGGTGGATCCCTAGGGAACTTAAACTCTTTGGCCGATGGTTTAGCCAAATCTGGGATCCATAGGTTTTCTTTGTTTAGTGGTTGCTTCCTGCCCTTGTAGGCTGGTAATCTCTCTGGAGAGTTTTCAGTTGTACATCTTCTCATGTACCCAGTATTAATGATTTTTTTTTTATAGGAAACAGTTACCCTGTATTAATGAATTTCCTTATTCCCTTTGAAAAAGTCAAGGATTTAGAAGAAATTACAACCGAGCCATACAATTGCAATATGAAACCACAATTTTACCAGGATAAAAAATATTATTCTGGAAAACTTAAGAAGACTTCAGGGTTTATTGTGCATAAGAATCAAATTCAGAAGAAATCTTACCAATTACTTGTTCCGAATCTCACTTGCCCCCTTTCTCTTCCTATGGAAAATCTCAAGAAAACGAGAACTGCTTGCTATACCTCACTTCGGTGACTTACGTAGATTCAAATTTAAAGGTACAGTAATCCACCATGGGAGAGAAGGAAGACGAAGAAGAGGGGAGCATACCTATCACTAGGGAATGGGAGCTCTCCAATTCTCTCTGGCGAAGGAATGAAAAGGTTTTTTCAAGATCCTTAGCGATGGATTCAAACACGAGGGAGCTCAGGGGCTATTTTTACGGACGCTTCAGATTTGCTAGTTACCTACTTTCTAGATCCATTGCTACATCCCACATAAAAAAGCGCCACCTGTCTTACATCCATGTGAATTCTAAACACATGCAAATAGTAGAAAGCATTGAGGCTGTGTTTGGTTTGGAGTACAAGTACAAGTCTGTAGGGTATGAATACAAATTATTTCAATCCAGCCAAATGCAAAATAGAGACCTGTAGAGGATTGCATTTGTACAGTCTGCATGTGGGAGAAAGGATGCAAATAGACGATGCATTTTTGTTATCATTTGTTTCAAAGACGTAGTTACAAATACATGGTCGATCTCTGTTTCCCATCCATTCGCCAATCCGTTCTATTAAAAACCATATCCACTGTTAAATTATTAGTGCAGTAGTGTTTAATCATTTATTACTACTTCTAACGGGAGCTGTTGGTGGTCTTCTATGCATGTGACTAAACCATCAAACCTACTTTCCACCACACCCATTTTCTGATCATGTTGTCTCTTGACTGCCCAATACTCTACTCCATACAACATAGTTGGCCTTACAACTGTTTTATAGAATTTTCCTTTTAATCTAAGTGGTATTCTCCTATCACACAAAAGTCTAGATGCAACCCTCCACTTTGCCCAACCTACTCTAATTCTCTGGTGACATCCTCCTCAATATCTACCTTGTTATGAATTATTGAACCAAGGTATCGGAAATGATCACATTGAGTTATCTCTTGGTTTCCACTGTTACATGTATCCTAATTTACACTCCTATTATTACTAAATTTACATGTTACATACGCTGCTTTAGTCCTACAGATTTTAAAACCTCTTGTTGCTAGGACATTTGTCCATAAGCTTAATTTTGCATTTAATCCTTTATTAGTTTCATCAATTAAAATTAAAATGAGAATCAAGAGATTTGGTGCCTAGAAAATTTGAGATTTTGTCTCAATTGGTTCAAATGAGACTGGAATCTCCCGTGTCAAGACCTTAAAACCTATGAGAGCAACACGATTGAAACATATAACATCAGTTTTTTTTTTTTTTTTTTTTTGCAAAACAATTCCATGCGTATAAAATCTCAAGTTTACTAATAATAAGTTCAAGTTTACTAATCATAGATCAAGTTCACTAACTACTCAGGCAATCACTGAACTGTCATGGTTGCTGATGTAGCAACCATGAAAACTTAGCTCATACTAGAACCCTCAGGAGGAAGAACCCAGTCCATAGAAGGTACAACCTTTGTAATGGAGAGAGCTTCCACTCACCAGCAAGTTCTGCTAATGTCATCTGCAATGAAGATCCAGAACTCAACTGTATTCTTTTAACTAGTGCATTCACTTTGGTAAATTGCACCATTCATTATTCTGCCTTTTAATATCCTTGAACTTTTCTAGAAAAAAAATATTGATAAAAAAATCATAGAAAAGATTTAAGGGGGGAAATAAAATCTTAATATCAACCATGACCTCAAGAGGGAAGGGATATTGCGATGATACAAAAGTCTTCTGGGGTGGTGAGAGTTTTCTAGAAGGGCCTTTGGGACAAAGATGATCCATGCCAGGAGGATGAGATTGTGGAGGAAGATTGAGGCCTCGGTTGTTGTGCAAGGGGGGATTGCATTTCTGATCAGAGGTTGGGTTGGCTGTAAATGCTTTCATGGGGATCCCTCGTGGGTTTTTTTCCCTGGCCTTTGCTTGAGGTTGATTTGATTGGGTGAATCTTAAAGTTTTGCTAGTTATGTGGCTTTTTGGGTTTTAGTATGTGGTTTTTTGAGGTCTTTTTAGGTTCATTAGGTGTGTTTCCTCTTTGGGTGATGTCTTGTCACCTTTCCATTGTATTCTTTTCCTTTTTCTAATGAAATTTATTTTTATTATTCATAAAAAAAAGATACAAAAGCCTTCCACCCTCACCAGCCAATAAGCTAATCCAATGCATATGGCCAGCTACTCCAGTGCATACATTCAATATATTTATGTTCAGAAAAACATGCACAACAATGTTAGTGAAGCAGGGCTACTATCTATGATTAAGAAATCAGATTGGTTCAGATTTATCACCAGGCAAATCAAAATATAGAAGCTGTATGTAGAATGGGTTCAGGCTCAGTACGAGATCTACACACACTCAATGAAAGAAATAAAGAGAGGAAGCGCCAGAGTATAAATGGCAGATGGGATACCTGCAGGCAGTAGCAGATTAGATCCGTTCAGGTCTTCAGGATTGTAACTAAAAATGGAAGGAGAAAAACAGTTGGCCAATACCTAAAGCAGCAAATTGCAAAACCAATTCAATAAAAGAGAAAAAAAAAAACAAACACCATTTCAGCGCATTTACATTAGCAGATTGAAGGGAAAATTGATGGTTCTCACCAGATCTAACAATGGTGAAAGTGATGGTGTTTCTCACCAGATCTAAGATCAGTGAAAATTCATTTGTTCAGATCTGTTTATTGAAGATCTAGATCAATAAGTTTTTTTAGGTCGGATTAATGATCGTACCCAGTGCTAGAGGTGTATGCCTCATGCACACCTCATGTAAAAAGACAAAAAAAAATGAAAAAAGAAAGAAAGAAATGGAAAAAAAGGAAGGGAAAGGAAAAGAAAGGGAAGGGAAAGAAAAAGAAAGAAAGAGAAGAAAAAAAGAGAAAAAGAAAGAAAAGAAAAGGAAAGGGAAGGGAAGGGAAGAAAAGATAAGGGGAAAGAAAAATGAGATTCTTCTACCTCTTCTTCCTCCTCATCCCCCCTCCTCTTATGGAAGCTTACACCTCCTTGTGTTTGGAAGGCTTACGCCTCTTAGTCTCTTACGTTCTAAACTACGCCTCACATCTCTAGGTAGTGGAATGCATCGCATCATGCCTCCGCGTTTTAAAACATTGATTGTACCTTGGTCGACGACAACAAGGAAGGCAAACACAATAACCGTTGTATCACCTCCAATGAGAAGCAAAGAGAGACGGGAGCAAGATAGAAATTTTTACATCAAAAAAGAAGAGAGAAGAGTTTTACATCGAAAAAGTCAATGTTAACATTACACCGATTATCGATGTAAAAACTCTCTTTAATGGAATTTTACATTGATTTACGACACATAAAAATACCACTATCAAACACATTCAAAGTTGGACCTAGTGCAAGTTTACATTGGTTCGGAGTTTACACCACAAGCAACGTCTCCAAAGGTTCAACTAATGAATAGAAGGTAGACTGAAAACCATGAAGGCGTTTGGCAAGTCTTTTTTAGGAAGATCTTCCAAAAGCACAAGACCTCAAAAGACTAATGAGCTTTCACAGGTAGATCTTCAAAGACCAAAGGTCATTTGATTGCAATGTTTTTAAAGATCTTCTCAAAAGCTAGAAAAACCAAAGATCGTTTGGTTGCACTTTTTTTAAAGATCTTCTCAAAATCTAGAAAGATCGAAAGACCGAAAGACCATTTGGCAAGGGTACTTGTGGGTCCTTCTTACATACATGTGAAATGTCATGTGTGGTTACATCTTTTTTTATCATGAAAATTGCACTAGAAAGAAGAAGATAATATCATGAGCAATGTATGCCTTACAAATTCACTATGCACCATGCATCTTGAACATTGTTTCATTTAAGTTGGGTCCACAATTAGTAATATAAGATGGATTTGTAAGGTTTGCAAGAAAAAGAAATTATATAATTATCATTTTTCTAATATTATCTCTCACTAGGTGAGACTAAAGCACAAGAGCTGCTCTAGATAACCAATGATGCTTCAATGTGGTTTACAAGAAATTATTAAAAGTTGTAAGGTTTGCAACAAAATCACTCTAGCAAGGGCAAGAGTGAAAAAGAATGCTTCAGTGTAAGGCACACCCAGCCTGGGATTGCATCTACAACTTGTTTGACTTTTTTTATAAGTAAGAAGATTTTATTATTAGAAAGTTAAGAGAAACAGTTACAAGTCTTCAAGGAGAGGCACAAGCTGCGATCTCTCCCAACAGTCAAAACCAAAAACAAATTACAACTGTGCTCAATACAACTGTTCCCTATTTTCCCCTTGCTTGGCTAAGCTATCAGCCATAACTTGTTTGACATTATGATGCAAGTGTGTCAGCCTTCAGCTTTGCTGCATGTCTTCTGTTCCAATCTTTTGGAATGTAGGATTTTTCTCCCTTCACTAAAATTCTAAGTTTGATGTTGCTGATCAGGGGAAAGACAGAACCTTCTCACATGGGAAAACATCTTCAACAGGTCAGAAGACCAAACAGAGGCTTTCATTTCAGCCTCAAGCAAAGATGACCCTTTAAATGAAATACAACCATCATTGGGGAAAAGAGAGGACATTGTCTCTCTTTTTTTTATGGAAAAAGGTAACTTTCATTCAAAACGAAAAGGAAAGGATGTAAGTTGTTGTTGTTGTTGTTGTTGTTGTGTGTGTTAGAGAGAGAGAGAGAGAGAGAGATCAACTATGCAAAAAAGCATGATAGCAGACTAAAAAGAAGTAAAGAACTAGTGACAAATCAACTAAACTGTGTAAAGGGAAAGAAGTTAACAGAAAGTAGGCATAAGGAATGAAGGAGAGGAAGTAAAATATAACAGATAATAGATAAATGGGATCACTAATTTATAAATAAAAAGAAGAGATCATAAATTCATACAACCAAAAACAGAGAAAGAGAGCTTTTGGACTAAATTGCAAATGGGAAAGGTATGAACACCAAGAATAAGTCAAAATGACCAGACTACATTTCAAGCAGAATTAGGTAGTGCAAGCATTTTTTTTCTCCACCCTTCTACCATTAGAAAGACAATTTAAAAAAAAAAGAAAAGTAATGGACAGAAATACCACTGTGAAGGGGGTTAAGGGGCCTACCAGCTGACAAGAATGAGAAAACAGGTTTGAGGTCTGAGAGTGGTTACTTCATGCTAAAAATGCCGAAGGTTAGGCTTGTATCTGGTCCATCCCTCCCAAGACCCAGGTAGCTGGGACCAACATTGTAGGGTTTGCCTCCCACAACCTCCTCGTAGTGGCCTTGCAGCACCCAGTCTGCATGCTATGCTTACAATAAGAGCTAATCAAAATTGACTATGTAAGTATATCAGGAGGGCATCTAAAACCTGGCAATTCCATTTGTTCCACTAAAAAATTTTGCTTGCTTAAAAATTCCTAACTTTACAAAGAGCACATATGACCATATTTTAAGCATAAACATCAGGTTTACACTGCAGCTGCTCCATCCGATAAAATGCTGCCAATGCATCATTAGCTAAGCCCTCCTCTCCAAGAACTTTTATCAAACAGGTGATAGTAGCAGTTGTCACAAGTTGTCTGTTACCTTTTCCAGCCATTTCTTTAAGAAAATTCCGCAGCATTTTCAGCCTATTCCCTTTTGGCCAATACACAGGCCATCTCCCTACAAGTACTCTCATATGGGTAAGATTCTAGTCGTAGATTTCTGTCTAAAAGGTGCCGGTGCCTAAAACCTTTTTGGCGTTCAATTGATCTAGCAGATTGGAAAAAGAATCTAGGAATGGATCTCAAAACTTCACAGACAGTCTCAACAGTCCATGGATTGAAATTGAGCCTAGTAATTGCGGGGACAGTTTAAGCATCAAAAGGTCTGCCTTGGGGCATAACAACCAGCACTTGACTCAAAAGGGTAGTACGAAAAATGATGAGAGATTTTGACCAGTGAATTGAGGGGGAAGAAGCATATCGACGTCTTTGAGGAAGGAATGTGAGAGGTTGTCGCTGTGGGAGGAGTAAGATAATCAACACCAGCATTTCACTGTCATGGAGTTTGGTTAGTCCTCACTGTCAAAAAGGAATAGAGTTTTTGGAAGGGAAATCAAATACGGTTGAGATCTAGTAATAGCAAATTATTTGGGCGGATTCGGAAATTGATGCATTGAGCGTGGAGAAAGATGTAGAACGTTAAGAAAAAGTTAAACCTTAACCGTAAGGAATTATTTGAACGTGGAGAATATACATTTAAAGCCACAATGCATCAATGGAATCAGAAAAAAAAAAAAAGAAAGAAATGGCGGTTGATTATACCTAACACGGTGAAGAACGGCGAGTCTCGGTTAGTACTTGTGAAGAGAAAAGAAGATTAAGTAAAAATGCAGAAGAACGTACCTGTGTCGATGGTTCTCAGCCGCTGGGCAGAGTTTCCCTCAGTCGAAAGTAAGGTGTTGCGGTCGACCCTTTTTCGAAATAACGTACAGGGAAGTTGAGAAATAGCGAATAGATCATAATTCGGATTTGCTCTTCACATAGCCCGCCTCACATTAACCTCACAGCGCATCACAGCCGCTTTCATGAATGCTAATGGGAGATTGGGAGATGTATTCGCTTTGAATTGGATCTGCTTCTAACACAGAGCGCCTCACTCCGACCTCACATGCACATCTCAACATTTCCGTGAATAATAACGAGTAACGGTATAAATACGGGAGATGTAAGATGTGCGTGTGAGGCGCCCTGTGTGAGGAGCAGATCCGATCTCTTTGGCTTTTACAGTCTTTTTGGTCTCTCTCTTCTGGCCTAGCGAGTTGGGACCTGCTACTCACGGAATGCTCCTCAGCCGTATTCCCACAGTGTATTGTGATTTGTGAACATCTCCCTATGAATAATAAATATAAAGGATTTTTCGCGATGGGTACCCTATGCTTAAGGCCAAGTGTCAATTTAATACCCTAATTTTAAAATGCAACAATCTAATACTTACTTTTATTTTGCAACGATTCAATACCTGATGTTAACTCACGGTTAGCCAGACCATCACGTGATATCAGGTGCGCTTTAAACATTTTCTTAATACCAAAACTAACCTGAAAAATTTCGAACCTTTTTACCCTTTTCCCTTCCTATTCCCCTTTACTCAACTCCAACCATTTTACGTCGTATTAACTCTCGCTCTTTATTTCGAGGATGCTTCACCCAACTCTAGCGACACATTCGAGTGTATTATCTACTGTCTCAGCTCCTCAATTCCAGCATCCAAATCTACATCAAGGTCAGAAACACCAACACGTCGACCATCAACACCATCCAGTGTATCTACTGTCTCTGTTCCTCCTGCACAGTCTTCTTCAACCACCAAGCCAGTTTCAACACCAGCAAGAAATCCAGTGCCATTACGTGGTACTTCACCAACTGTTAAACCCAGACCTTGGAATCCATCAGAGATGCCTGATTTCTCACTGGATGCTCCTCCAAATTTAAGGACATCAATGCCAGAAAAGGCCAGTTTCAGCCTCTAGAGGTAGGCCTGGAGCTCCGAGCACTCGATCATCTTCTGTTGGGCCTAGTTCTAATGGAAGACCTAGACGACAATCATGTTCTCCTTCACGAGGCCGGTCTCCCAATGGTATTATCCATAGTAATGGGAGTTCTATTCCTGCAGTGAGTCGATCACACTCAAATGGTAGTGACAATGTGAGCCCTGTTTTTATTGGAACAAAAGAGAGATCTGTAAAGCTAATGGAGTGCTTAATCGTGGCTTAGCTTGTCTCTGTCTTCAAAATCTGGAAATCGGTGGATTTCCAGGCAATTGAAGTATGTGTGGTGAACCGGAGCGGTTAAAGTCCACCTCATCATTGCCGTCTTCTCCTCCATCCTCCGAAGAAAGAAAAACCCCATGAAAAGCATGAATCACCTGACGGTAGAAACCAGATTTCTTCTAGAAATTACTTGAGCTCGCGGCTAACAATGACGTTAAAGGCTTCAAGCGTTCGTTGGAGCGTGGTGCCTCTGCTATCAATGAGATTGGTCTTTGGTACGTCCGCCAGAAGGGCTCGAAGCAGATAGTACTTGAGCACAGAACTCCTTTGGTGGTTGCTGCGACTTATGGTAGTATTGATGTCTTGAAGCTAATCCTTGCTCTATCCGTGGCTAATATAAATCGTTCCTGTGGCCCGGAATTCAGTGGATGCCAATGGCCACCGGCCTGCTGATGTTATTGTTGTATCTCAGCTCCCTAATGTGAAGGCTGCGCTTGAGGAGCTCCTGGCGAGCAATGGTTCTGATGGTTTTTCTATTGGAGAGCTCAATCTGTGGGTTTCCGCAACCACATCGAATTCAAATTCACCCCCTTTGTCATCATCCCCGGAAAATGTATCTCCGTCGTTTGCCTCAGACTCGACTTGATCACCCTGTTTCTTCAGCAATGGAGAAAAAGGAGTACCCTATTGACCCATCTCTGCCTGATATCAAGAACAGCATCTATGCAACAGATGAGTTCCGCATGTTCTCCTTTAAAGTCCGCCCTTGTTCCCGAGATTACTCTCATGACCGGTTCGAGTGTCCATTCGTTCACCAAGATGAGAACGCTCGCAAGAGAGACCCAAGGAAGTACCACTACAGCTGCGTTCCCTGCCCTGATTTCCGAAAAGAGGCATGTCGACGAGGGGATTTGTGTGAATACACGCATGGCATTTTTGAGTGTTGGCTTCACCCGGCGCAGTACAGGACAAGGCTGTGTAAGGATGGCACAGGTTGCATGCAATGAGTCTGTTTCTTTGCTCACACATCTGAGGAACTGCTCCCCCTGTATGTCTCCACCGGCTCTGCCATTCCTTCTCCCCATTCAACTGCTTCAGCGGCCTCCGCCATGGAGATGGCTGCAGCCATGAGCCATCATCTTTGGCTTGGCCGCCCTTTACGCCACCCATGTCTCCATCTGCAAATGGTATTAACCATCATCTTTGGCTTGGCCGCAGCCCAACGTCCCAACCTTGTATCTCCTTGGAAGCAATTTTCAATCCAGTCGCCTGAGGCTGAGGTCGTCCCTCAACGCAAGAGATATTTCAGTTTATGACTTTCAGCATGTTGCAGGATTTTGAAGCCCAACAACAACTGACGACTTCAATCCAGTCGCCTGGGGTCATTTTCGTTATTTTGAAAATTAATTGATGCATTACTCGAAACAAATTGTGGGTAATTATGTCTTTTTGTATTATGACTGAGGGTGAATTAAGGCTGAGTACTGAATTGTCCCAAAATGAAAGTTTGAGTATTAGATTATCGTGTTTTAAAGTTCTAATATTAAATTGTCACTCGACCTAAAGTATAGGGTACCTATTGGAAATTTTCCTTAAATATAAATATAGAAGATATTCTAGATTTGCAGCTAGAAAATACCTTTTTTTTTGTTTATCGAGTTCACAAAATCCAGTCAGTCATCTTAATGGAATACTTGAAAAAAGAAATTAAAAACTTGGGTAAATTACAAAGACACCCGTACTATGGGGTCTGTGACAAAGACCCCTCTGTACTTTGTTTTGCGACAAAGACCCCCCCGTACTATGACCGTGAGACAAAAACCCCTTCCGTTAAAATTTGTCGTTACAATATTTTTTAATCTCCATACTACCCTTATAGATTCTACAGACAAAAACCAGTCATCTCTGTACTTTGTTTTGCGGCGGTAATCCACATTTCTCTCTCTCTCTCTCTCTCTCTCTCTCTCCCAATCTCTATTCTAAACCCAAATGCAACAGATTCTACAAAGTCTTGTTCTCTCCCTTTCCCCAAGTTTTAATAGTTATTCCTTCAAATCTCGCCCCAGAGGCTTCTTACTATGCAAATCAAGATCCTTCATTTTTTTTGTCAGGCTCAATTCTCCAGCAATTTTGATCTGTTCATAACATATCTCGCTATCAATTATCTCGATCGATTCATCTCCAGACAAGGAATGCCGGTAAGTAAAAGATAAGTTCGCCAAGTTTCCACTGTATCTTATCTTTCTCCTTCTTCTGTTATTTATGTTGTGGTCACTCCTAAAGTGATGGTGCGCGATCTGGATACTCCTAGCTGGAAGATGATCTAAACACCAGTTGCGTGACGAGCTAGACCAAGCTGCAAGATAATAAATCAGAGAACCCAGGTGGCTAACCAGGCGAGGTCGCTCCGATGCTTAAGTCAGTACTATATGGATGTGAGTTGAATACTTGAATGCTAGAGTGCTAGTGAGCAAATAATCGCGCATACCTTTGCCTTGAGGTTTGATGTCCTTATATAGTGGAGTAGTCATGGATCTTACGAAAAAGCTCTGGGATCTCCAGGCTGCGCAGATAAGATCTGTTCCGTTTTTTAAGGAGAGCAATGTGTCGGTTGATAAGGTTTATCGCTTTCCTCCGATTTGGGCGGAGTGAGGATGAGTCTTGTCGTGATCCCGAGAAATTCGGGGTCCGTTGGGGAGACTTCTGGAGTCGATTACGTGGCACTTTGGCTCTTTAGCCCCAAACTGGTACTTCAGTTCTTTAGCCCCGAACTGGATTGGGTGTCAAGGTGCCTTTGTGTCGAGGTGGTTTTGGGCCGATGTGATTGAATACCCAAGCTCTAATTGTTGCGAACTAGGTTCTTTTGGCTGAGTTGTCACCCCTCGAGCAGATCGCGCCCACGTGACCTCTTCTTACTAGGTCGTGCCAAATCACCCTTCATCAATTGCCCCCCACTCCTCGTGCCAGGGGTCCTGACCCGGTGCGGGGAGTTCATGATGAGTCCAGGTGGACTTGGCATGGAGGGTGGACCGTTGGTCGGACCTGTTCAATCATCCAGCTCAACCAGGAAATGACCCAGATCACATCTCGGCTACGCGCAGACGTCACACTATTTATAAATTCCGCGGACGTCAAAGGGCGCGCTCAACCGATTTCATCCTCGGGTAGCGTGTAGTTGGTTTTCATGGAAGTCATCGGATCGCACAGATCTTAATCGTCGATTGTTAGATGTGGTGGATTATAAATAGGGGCCGAAGGGCCCATTATCCTCACCATGAATCGTGTAATTGAGCTTTACTGAGATCGCGTCGGAGTCCTTTAGCTCACCATTCTCTCCCCTTGTGTTTGAGGTCGTTATCGCCTTCTTTGGTGAGTTCGTCTTCTTGCACTGATTGTTCCCTTTTCCTTTTTCTGTCCAATTTGTCTAGTGCTAGCATAGATAGGTTACTTAGTGATTCTAGTGAGCCCGGGGGTGCCTCGGTGCGGTCCTCAGCTCTTGCTGGTGAGGCTAGCTCTTCGCTAGAGAGCTCCTCTTTGAACCTTTTAGGAGAAATGCCTTTACCTGACGTCGGGCCAGCCCGGTTTGAGGGACCCGAACCTCAGATAAAGCGGTCGACCTCCGGAGAGAGGGTCTCGTCTTCTACTCGAGGTTGGGATCCGGACAACTTCGGCCCTTCCACGATGACCTTGGACAGGTTGTTGTCTTTAATAGCTCGTTACCGTCTCCCCGATACTCTCGTCTTCAACATTCTTTTGGGTCAGTACCATTGGGTCCATGACCATTATGAACTCGTGGTTTTGGAGGAGCAGCTCGTAGCTGGGCTACGTTTCTCTCTCCACCCCCTCATTGTAGAAATTATTAAGTTTCTTAATGTCACTATCGATCAGCTACACCCGAACTCCATCCGTACTATTGTTGGTAAGATCTCGCTCTTCCACGAGTATAACCGACCTCTCACTCTAGATATCTTTAGCTCAATTTGTTCCATTAAGAAAAATTCTTCTTGCCTGTTCGGCGACACCCGGTAGAGTTACTATATCTCACCTCGCTTCGGGTTCAAGGTTCTATTCGGTAACCCGAACAGGGTATCGGCCTAGAAGATAAGGTACTTTTTTGTTCGGAACCCCGAAGGATGGCCATTCCCAACTCATTGGCGAGTGGCCATTAAGGACCCCGAGGTGAAGCTGGATGCAGAGACCAGGGCAGTCATCCATTCTTGGAGGGACATTGGCCTTGAGATGGAAGATTTCCTAGCCAAGGAGAAGCTTGTGCGAGCTGGGCTGAGTCCTCCTGGTAGACCTCTACCTCGGCACACACATTACTTCTCTCTTTTTTCTTTTTGCACTTACTTCAGTTCGTAACTAACTGGAAAAAAATCTCTTTTTCTTCTCTTTTGCAGGAACCATGATGGGCGTTGACGCCGCTAACCTCTTAAAGAGTGTTCAGAAGGGGAAGAAGAGAAAAACCTTGAAAAGGTCTGGTCGAGAGGAGGCTACCTCTTTGGTTCTTGTCGAGCCCGAGGTCGCAGCGCCAGAGCCAACCTCTATCGAGCTCCCAGCGGAGGAGGTTTGTCCCCAACCTCCGGTTGTTGACCTGGAAGAAGATCAGGATGAGGAGACCCCACCTTGTGAGCCCGAAGGTACTTCAGTGCCCGAGCCTCAGCCCCCTCAACAAAGGAAAGCATAATGACTCCGAGGCTCGGGCTCCTTAAGAGCAAAGACATAGTGTTTCCTGCAGAGGTCGCGGAGTGGGCTAACATGCCAACAAGTCAGCTCGGAGGAAGAGCAACTAGCTACTATATGGTGGTAAGTAACCAGCCTCTTCGTTTATTTTCTTATCCTTTTTAGGTGAACTCTGCTATCCACTCGCTAGTCTATCAATCTGAGATCCGCTTTGAAGCGAACTCGGGAGGCCGAAGAGAACGCTCAGAAGCTTTACTGCGAGCTGGACTTAGCTCGGGGTGAAATTTTTAGGGCATAAAAGGGAGCTCGGAGCCAGGAGGAGTTGATTCTGCTGCTAACGAAGGAAAAGAAGAAGCTCAAGGGGGAGAAGGAAGCTCTCCATCGGGAGAACGAAAACCTTGAGGCAATGATCAAGGAGCGCACCAAAATCTTTGACACTGCAATTCAGGAGGTGAGGGTTCAGGAGAGAGATCGTGCTGTCAAGGAGTTCAAGGAGTCCCCCGAGTTTCATGACCTCCAAGTCGAGTACGGTTTTGGCTCGTACCGATCGGGCTTCAAGCATTGCAGGTGGCTGGTGCGGCAGAAGTTCCCCGAGATCGACCTTGGATCCATCTCCATGTCTTCCGTTACTCTAGAGATGGCGAAGGAGGCTGGCGAGGAACTTGACTCCTCCGAGGGAGAAAGTGATGACGAACTCCTCAAAGCAAAACCGTTAGAGGAGGTAGGTCGAGACGACGTGGAGGAGGACCACATGGAGACCGACCTACCTGCTGGAGGAGATTCTGGAAAGTCTGGTGTTTGATGTTTGAACATGCCTCTTTTCTTGGAGATCCCCATATATAGTGTATGTCCTGGGCCTCCGATCTCGGTTATAGTAATAGTTGCCATATACTCTAAACTTTTTGTTAATGAAGCATAATAATTCAAAAGTCTTATGTGTGCAAAAATCTTTCTAAGTAAAATTTTTCTAAGTGTCAGTTATCCCAAAGTGCCAAGCTAGCGAGCCGGACTCCAAGTAGGAATAACCTTGTATTGTTGTTTGCCGAGGTGGATAGACACTGTAGGGTATATACTCGACCTGTCTATGCACGGGCTACTTACTTGCCCAAGCCAAAGAGGCGATTGGGGATCGTTGCGCATATGCCAAGGAGGTGACTATGATTTATCTGCCTGCCAAAGAGGCGACTAGGACCTGTCTACCTATGCCGAGGAGGCAACTAGGACTTATTGTAGTGCTGAGGTCTTTTGTCAGCTCGGCACCGTGGCCCTTAGGCTTTTGGGAGTGACTCATAGTCCTCTCTCTAGTCCGTCGTCTTTTTGACCAGTTCGGTGGTCCCATGGAATTAGAGGAATTTTACCTTAGAGTCATGGGCTCATAAGTAGTACCTTCTTAGGTTATTGATGTTCCTTGCTTGAGGTACCTGCTTCCCTTCCAAAGTCTCAAGTTCATATATGCCTTCCCCGAACATCCGCCTTACACGATACGAACCTTCCCAGTTCGGTCTGAGCTTACCTATGCCGGGCTCAGGTACCATAACTTTCTAGAGAACCAGGTCCCCGACACGAAACTGTCGTTTCTTGACCCGGGCATTATAGTACCGAGCTATTCTCTTCTGGTAGGCCGCGGTCCGAATGTAGGCCAGGTCTCGCACCTCCTCTACCAGGTCCAAGTTGGTACAGAGCTCGTCATCGCTTATTACTTCATCATAGGCCTTAAATCGCAATGTGGGTACCTCGATCTCTACCGGGATCACCACCTTTGTGCCATACGTGAGGTTGAAGGGGGTCTCACCCATCGCGGTCTTGATAGTAGTTCGGTATGCCCAAAGGACACTAGGCAGTTCGTCCACCCACAATCCCTTTGCTCGAGCTAGGCGAGCTTTCGATCCGCAAAGTATCGCCCTGTTAGTTACTTCTACTTGTCCGTTCGCTTGGGGGTGTGCCACCAAGGTGAAGTTTTGCTGAATCCCCATCTCAGCACACCAATTTTGAAACTTAACATCTTCGAACTATTTTCCATTATCGGATATCAACACCCGGGGTAGTCCGAAGCGGCATACTATGCTTTTCCAGAAGAAATTATGTATGTTACGGGCTGTGATTGTTACTAGGGATTCGAATTCCACCCACTTCATAAAATAATCTACTACTACAACCAAGAACCTCCTCTGCTCTGTTGCTGGCAGGAAGGGACCAAGGATATCGATTCCCCACTACGCGAAGTGCCACGGGCTGGTGAGGTATTTCAAATTAGCAGTAGATTGGTGGTGGATATTGGCATGCCTCTGGCATTTGTCACACTTCTTGACGAGCTCGAGTGCATCTGCCTTCATTGTGGGCCAATAATAGCCTTGCTTTAACACTTTCTATGTGAGGGCTTTGCCCCCCAAGTGTCTACCGCACAAACCTTCATGGGTGTCGTGAAGTACGTGCTCAACTTCTGAGGGTCGCAGGCAGCGCAGGTAAGGGAGCGTGAAGGATCTTCTGTATAGTTGTCCGTCTATGAGGACGTACTTGGCTGACTGACGCTCTACCCTCCGAGCTGCATTGCATTCTGCAGGTAGGGTCCCGTGGAGCAGATAACTCGCGAGCGGGTCGATCCAGCTCGGTTCTGCTTGCAACGCGGGAGCGAACTCTTCTGCCAACCCCCCCAAGAATCCTGGGCCGAGGTAAGTCCTCTATGTACACAGTTCGCATAGTGTTGTCGCTCGTGCTCGCTAGACGTAACAAGGCATCGGCCTCAGCATTCTCGAACCTTGGAATTTGATTGATAAAGTAGGAGATGAAGCTATGCAAGATCTCTTTGACTTTGGCCAGGTAAGTTGCCATAGTTGGGTCGCGGGCTTCATATTCACTAGTGACTTGGTTGACCACTAGTTATGAATCGCTGCATACAATGAGGTTCTTCGCTTTCATTTCCCTTGCTAAGGTCAGCCCGACAATCAACGCTTCACACTCTACCTCATTGTTTGATGCCTCGAATCCTAACCGGAGAGCATACTCCAGCTTCACCACGCTTGGGCCGTACAGTATCAGTCCTGCACCGCTTCCCTACTGGTTGGATGAGCCATCAATGTGGAGGGTTCAGGGCTCCTCATCCTAGGTCGGTACCACTCTGATTGGGCCCGACACTGCATTGGTTGACGCTCCCGACATGTGAGCAAGCTCAGTCAATTCGGGGGTCGCTACATCGAACGTGCACTCTGCTACGAAGTCCACCAAGACTTGGGCTTTGACTGCTAGTCGTGGCTCATATTGGCTCATACTGGATATCATATTCGCTCAGCTCGATGGACCACTTTGTTAATCTTCCAAACACCTCGGGCTTAAGCAGAATCTACCTCAGGGGTTTGTTGGTTTACTGAGATTTTTCCAACCGACCCAACTTGATCGGGTTACTTGAAATTGAAACCGAAACCGACCCTGTGTTAAGCAAAATCGACCTGGTCGGTTTGAACCGATTTGGGTCGGTTTCGACTCTAAGTTCAACCATGGTAATAAATTGGTAGATTGGGCATCAGAGAAGTAGCTAGCAACATCATCCAGCAAGGAAAGCACATAAATTAAGAGAAAACAGGCCAATAACTTTGTGAAGCAGGAGCACCCCCCAATCAAGTTATCAAGAAAATAGAAAGTCAAATTGTATTAGAGAAAGAAGACTGAAATTTGTATATTTCAAGAAACCTTCTAATCTAAGTAAAAAAGGACACCAAATTCTAATTGTAATTGGTTGCCTATTTGGTGTAAAAGACCATAGAAACTAGGATCCTTTGATTATTTTCTTTAAACTTTTCCAAAAAAATTCCTTGTTTAGTTGTCTTACAATACTTGCCATTAATGTCATTCCTAACTAGAAGACTAGAAATTAAGTTAGGTTGTAACTAGGATAGAGGCAACTTAGTTAAGTAGGAACTAACTAGGTTGTAACTACTAACTAATAAGTCGGTTCGGTGTGTGAAAACCGAAACCTACCTGAACCATTGGTTTATGATTTTTTACAACCCGAAACTGACCGGTGCTGAAGAAAACCCAGCTGAATCGGGTTGGGTCAGTCCGGGTTGGTCGGTTTGGTCGGGTTGGGTCATCTTATGAACAACCCTAGGGCGAAGTTTTTGGGCTGCTATGACCAGCGCGTACACTAGTTTTTCGATCTCCGGGTACCTAGTCTCTGTATCTTGCAAAACTTTACTAACATAGTAGATGGGTTGTTGGACCTGATCTACTTCTTTGATCAGTACTGAACGAACTACTTCGTCGCTTGCGGAGAGGTATAGTTTTAACACGTCCCCTTTTTCAGGCCGAGTTAAAACTGGAGCGGTACTTATACCTTTTCAGCTTGTCAAAAGCGAGCTGGCACTCTTCGGTCCATTAGATGTTCTTGCTCTTTTTTATAGCTTTAAAAAAGGGTAGGCATCAGTCTATTGATTTAGACATGAAGCGGCTCAGGGCAACTATCCGGCCAATCAGCCTCTGGACTTCTTTTATTTTTTGGGGTGGTCTCATATCTAGGATCACCTTTATTTTTTCTGGGTTGGCCTCGATGCCATGTCGGTTGACTATATAGCCTAGAAATTTACCCGAAGTGACTCCAACGTCGCATTATTCGGATTTAATTTCATGTTATATCTTCTTAAAATTTGAAAAACATCATTTAAATCATTCAACAAAAAGTTTGAAAACTAGGTCTTCACGACCATGTCATCAACATAACATTCTACTTTATTGCCGATCAACGGCTCAAAAACTTTGTTTACAAGGCACTGGAATGTTGCCCTAGCATTTTTCAATCCAAAGGACATGACCTTGTAACAATATAGCCCGAGCTCAGTTATGAAAGCGGTCTTGTCTTCATTAGCAAGATCTATCCTAATCTGGTTGTAACCGAAATAGGCGTCCAGAAAACTCAGCAACTCATGCCTTAAGGTCATGTCCACTAGGCGATCGATTTTGGGCAGTGGGAAGCAGTCTTTCGGGAAGGCTCTGTTCAGGTCGGTGTAGTCAACGCACATGCGCCACTTGCCATTGTCCTTCTTCACCAGAACTAGGTTGGCCACCCAGCTCGGGTAATGGACTTCCTTGATGAAGTCTACCGCGAGGAGCTTCCCAACCTCCTCATTGATTACCCTCTAACGTTTCGGGGTGAGGTTAAGTTTCTTTTGTTTTACTGGCCTAACTAAAGGGTCGGCATTAAGCTTGTGAGTTATAATTTTTTGATCAATCCCGAGCATCTCTATCATAGACCAAGCAAAAATATCTAAATTTTCAAGTAAAAAACTTACTAGTTGGGTTCGAAGTGGTTCGTTGATCGAGGCACCGATCTGAAGAGTTTTGGTTGGTTCGGCGGTAGAGACTGGTATATGGACCGTTTCTTCTTTCGGGGCAGCTCACTCGTCGGTATACTCCGTTGGTTGCTCGAGTTCGATGTCCTCTACTAGCTTTGCTTTTCCTTTCAAAGTGGCCACATAGCACATGCGGGATTCGAGCTGGTCACCACACACGACTCCCACCCCGTAGTTAGTTGGGAACTCCATCGCTAAGTTGTAAGTGGACACTATCGCATGCAAAACGTGAGTGATAGGCCAATCTACTATTGCATTGTAAGGGGAGGGAGTCGTGACTACCAAGAACGTGTGCTCAAAGCGTACAATGTTTGGCCACATGCTTGTTTCCATGGGTACTGTGACTCGACCCAGAGGTTGGACCTCCTTGCTGTCAAAGGTCTCCTTGAAGAGTATGTCCGTTGAACTGCCTGAGTCTACTATGATGCGTTTCACCTCAAAGTCGTTGATCCTTAGCTTCACTACTAAAGCATCACCGTGTAGGTACTAGATCTCGCGCCCATCATCCTCTGTGAAGTAGATCGGTTCTTCAAGTCGAGGTCGCTTTGACGGGTTTTCACCTTCGTTTTCCAATTCGCGTACCGAGGTCCCCCCAACTGCTGATGTACATCCGGCAATGATGAACCCGTCGGTGATCATATTGATCACTCCACGAAATGGCCTTTCCTCTAGCAGCTGCCGAGGTGGCTGCTCATTCTGCCTACTGGTCTCGAGGGCATTCCTCCTCTGGTCCCCCTGTCGGTTTGCTTGCTCCCTCTCTTCTCGCAGGATGTAATTCCTCAGGTACCCGCGACGGATAAGTTCCTCGATCTCACCACGAAGATTCCTGCAATTTTCTGTGTTGTGTCCATGATCTCGGTGGAAGTGATAGTAGACATTCGGGTTTCTTGTTGCTGGGTTTCACCTTAGCCTAGGAGGCCATTTAACGAAAGAGGAATCCTTAATAGCCATTAAGATCTCTCATCGCTTAACATTCAAAGGTGTATAGTTTGTTCTCTCCATGGGCGGGGTCCTAGAATGCCGACCTGACTTGTGCCTGCGTGAAGGGGACCGATTTCTTGACTTGCTTCTTCCACTACTTAGGGACGTGCTCTTCTTTCTTATATACCCACCATTGCTCGTCCCTTCATTCTCTCTCTTCCTCTTTTCCGTCGGTGGATTATCAATCTTTTGGTTGATATCCTCCTCGGTACCGATGAATTGGTTTGCCAACTTAAGGAACTCGGTGATATCTTTTGGTTTGTTGGCTACCACTCGGTGATTCATTTCTTTTCCGCAGTGAGTCGCACCACTGGATCGAGGTTCAGTATCTGCAGGCAAGTATTGTTGAAGCGTTTTATGTAGCTTCTGATTGATTCTCTTTCCCTCTGAACGACGTTCAGAAGGCTTTCTTGCAACTTCGGGCATTTCTTGGTGGTAATGAAATGCGTAGTAAACAGATTGGCAAACTGTGCCCAGCTTTTGATGGAGCCCGGCGCGAGGTTCCGATACCAGGTTTGGACTACCCCCCTGAACATGGTGGAGAAGGCCACACACATGTAGGATTCGCCAGCCCCAGCTAGGTACATCTGAGACTGGAAAGAATCCACGTGATCATTGGGGTCAAATGACCCATCATACTCATCTAACGGGGGTACCTTGAAGCCCTTCAGCATTAGGGTTGCTAGGAGCTCGAGAGACGGAGGAGATGACTGGCAAAGCAAGGGAGACGCAGTCTTCATTGCCACCGAGCTCACTTCTTCCTTTTCTTTAGCTCGCTCTGCTTGTTGGCTTGGCTTCGCTGGCGTTGGTGCTACTGACCTCGGTCTGATCTGGTATCTCGACATCATTACGGACATTGTCGCGAGGTGGATCCTGGTTCCTTCTTGCCTGGTTGTGGAGTTCGCACCGGCTATCACGAGGCACCGAGGGGTCCTGCCTCAAGTTTGCATCTCAAGCTCTGGGCTGGTTGTTATCTCCTCGCAATCCGTTGTTTTCCTGTTGGGAGTGTCACGCCGAATTGGCCTTGTTGAGCTGACTATCCTCGGGCCTATTTCTAAAGTTTCCTTGTGAGACTAGAGGAGTGTGTTGACCATCTTTCCTCCCTCGGGGTGAAGCCTGACCCCTGGGAGGAACCGACACCTGCGAGGTCCCCTCACTCCGATGGGGGGATCGATGGACGTTCTAGCTAGTTCCAGGTTGATTCTGGTTCTGGCCCTGGCACAACCCTGGGTGCCGGGGTGGAATTGGCTGCTGGTTTGGCTGTAGTGGTGGGAACTGCTGCTGATACTGCTGGTACATCTGGATCTATATTGTCCAGATGCATTGAATGAGGTCATGGAATTGGGAGTGCTTGATTCCAGGGGGGACCAGGGATGGCTCAAAGAAAGTTACGCCCAATGGGGGAAGCAGGACGCTCACTTGCGTAGTGCCTTGCGGTACGGATAGTGACAGGACCCCTGAAGCTGTAAGGGGAATAGTAAACTAGTCGATGCATACCGTGGGACCTTGGGGGAAGGTTGATTGCTGACCTTGCCCCCCGGTGACATTCATCTCGATGCTTTTCCTGGTGTTGTTGGAAGAATCCATTGAGATAAATCGAAAGTTAGAACTACAACTAAAATTGGGATGACCATTTGATCGATTCCCACAAACGATGCCAATTGATGGTGCGCGATCTGGATACTCCTAGCTGGAAGATGATCTGAACACCAATTACGTGGCGAGCTGGACCAAGCTGCAAGATAATAGATCAGAGAACCCGGGGTGGCTAACCCGGTGAGGTCGCTCCGATGCTTAAATCAGTACTATATTATGGATACAAGCTGAATACTTGAATGCTAGAGTGCTAGTGAGCAAATATAATCGCGCGTACCTTTGCCTTGAGGTTCGATGTCCTTATATAGTGGAGTAGTCGTGGATCTTACGAAAAAGCTCTGGGATTTCCGGGCTGCATAGATAAGATCTGTTCCGTTTTTGAAGGAGAGCAATGTGTCAATTGATAAGGTTTATCGCTTTCCTCCGATTCGAGCGAAGTGAGGATGAGTCCTGTCGTGATCCCGAGAAATTCGGGGTCCATTGGGGAGGCTTTTGGAGTCGATTACGTGGCACTTTGGTTCTTTAGCCCCGAACTGGATTGGGTGTTGAGGTGCCTTTGTGCCGAGGTAGTTTTGGGCCGAGATGACCGAATACCCGAGCTCTAATCCTTGCGAACTGAGTTCTTTTGGCTGAATTGTCACCCCTCGATCACATCCAAATAACCTCTTCTTACTAAGTCGTGCAAAATCACTCTTCATCATCATGTAGCATTTTCACTCGTCATCGGTTCGATCCTTTTGAAGATGTAAGCGATCTTGATGTTGCTGCAAGGAAAGCCGTGGATCCCGAGGCTTGTCGCAATGTCTTGCCTTTCCCTTGCAGCGAAAATGAAGAAATCAGAGTTCTCCCTACTGATTTCACTTTTTTTTCTTATTTCTTTCTATCTTTGTTCTATTCGTCGCTCTATTCCGTTCGTTAATCGAAACAAACTCTATACATTTACTAAATGCTACCGGTATTAAAAGAAGTCACCGATTTGTTGAAACAGAGGGAAGAAGGAATCATCTTCAACACACAAACAATACAGCGAATGGAGCTCCTGATACTCGGAGCACTCAAGTGGATAATGCGCTCGATAACGCCCTTCTCCTTTATTTGTTACTTCCTTTCTCTATTCAAAATCAAAGAACCGCTTCTATACATGATCTGAAAACTAGAGCAACAGAGATTATCTTTAAAGCTCAAAACGGTAAATCGAAATAACGTTATTGCATATAGAAATATTTCTTTCGTAATTGTACATCAGAGTAATTCTCGATTGGATCATTACAATCTCTCCTATTACTTATACAGAGATCAAACTTTAGAGTTCAAGCCATCGATAGTTGCAGCAACGGCAGTTAGTTCTTTCCCTTGCAATTCCCTTGCTTTAAAAAAGATATTTCCTCTTGTGTATATGTAAATAAAGTAAGAACTTTCCCATTTTACAAATGAGATGTGTTCTTTATAGCCCCTCTTAAAATCCATTTTGTTATTTTCTCCAGGTTATAGGAGAACCTGTTCGATTGTTGCAGAATGATGCAAGACATAGTGATTGACGGCTACGAGTCGGTATTTGATATATATGGTTTCAAAGCGCGGACACGCCAGTCAACGTGCTTGACCAGTACTACTCAAGCTCGGAAAGCAAGAAGACCAGTTCCTCCATTTCCATCGCCACTCCTACTATAAAAACAGCGGAGAGAGACATCAAGCGGCGAAAGTTGAGCGACTTCTGCAACGATAATGCGTTACAGCTTTCACAGATACAGCAGTGTTGAATTCCTGATAAGTAATCTGGTACAACAGCATAACTCATCCAGGGAACGACATCAGCAGCACAATCGATTGAAAAGAAAAGAAAACAGTCTATGAGAGTGTGTAATACTCTCCCGAAACCAAATCACTGCTGCCCCATCACGTACACGACAATCTGCCTTCCAAATCCACCGAAAAGAAAAAGAAAAAGAAAAACAAGATGAAGGAAAGAAAAACAAATGAAAGGAAGAACATGACTCTGTAGAGTCTGATGCATTTGGGTTTTGGAGCACTCCCTATAGAGGAAGAAGAGAGATCGGGGGAGAGAGAGATATTGATTACCGCTGTTGCCGTTAGTGTGTCGTGAGGTCGGACAAGATGAATAGTGTTTTTCTCTTAATTATCTATAAGGATAGTATGGGGATTAAAAAAACGGAAACTAACGAAAGGGGTTTTTGTCTCACGGTCATAGTACAGGGGTCATTGTCGCAAAACAAAGTACAGGGGGTTTTTGTCACAGATCCCAGGGGGTCTTTCTAATTTACCCTAAAAACTTTTTTGAAATAAAAAATATAAAAACCAATAAAAAAAACGGAAACTAACGAAAGGGGTTTTTGTCTCACGGTCATAGTACAGGGGTCATTGTCGCAAAACAAAGTACAGGGGGTTTTTGTCACAGATCTCAGGGGGTCTTTCTAATTTACCCTAAAAACTTTTTTGAAATAAAAAATATAAAAACCAATAAAGATATAGGGGATGGATAAGGGACATGAAAGAGAAAGAGAGGACAAGGGTTTTGATAATTGCGTAGTTAGTTAAGATTTCTTTATATATATAGTTGTGGCTTGTGTGATGTACGGTGTAATACCAAGCCTAACCCAAACTTTTTTGGGATAAGTGAACTGCAATCTATCTCAAAAATCTGAAATTGCACCCCCCCTTCTAGTCTACCAGTAGCCCCCCTATAAACCGCATCCTATCCATGGATTGGCATCAATCCATGGTTAGGATTCAGTCTATCCCTAGAAATCTTAGCTCCACCCTAAGGGTGGATTGAACTATAAAAACCCCAACTTTTTTTGGGCTACGTGTTATTAGATAAATTTTTATTCATTTTTATTATTTACCTTAATGTTTATTATTCTTATTATATTTTATTAATTTTATTACTCTTAAATATAATGCATAGGCTTTATTAAGTGACATTTAGACAAGAGTCTTAAGACATTTCTAATTGGGCCAAGTTGAATCCTATCCATCTTAGTAGTATTCTTGGGTTATGTATTGTTTAATAAATTAAGAAACACCCAAAAATTTAGAAGGAATTAGGGAGAAGGAGAGTTACTTTTTTATGAAATTAAATTAAAAAATGATTTTTATTGCTTTTAATTAAATTGTGTTTTGTTAATTTTTATCAATTTTAGCTAATAAAAATTTGTCTAAGTATATTAATAAATTTTATTGTTTTTAATCATAATAAATTTTTAATTATTTAAAATTTTACTAATTTTAGAGTAAGTTATAAAACTAAGCTATTTAATTTATTTTCACTTATTTATATTTTTCTATTAGTTTATGATTTTTAATATTTTCTAATTAATAAAACTGTTTTAGTAAAAATTTATTTTCTTTGCTATTTTTATTTTCAAAACTGCATAACCTCAAGTTCAGTATGAACTAATAATCAAAGCTAGTGGGTTAGATGGTTTTTAGGTGTTCAAATAACTCGACCAATGAAATTTGTCTTTTTGATGTATAGCAATTTTTGGATTCCGAGTTTATTTATTCTCTTACTTTATTGTTCTCATGGGAAACGACAAAATCGGGGAAACAATTTAATCCATTTGATTTACCACTCAATGCTTCTAAAACTTAAATTTGCCACAACGAAGCTATAAGACAAAGGAGACAATTCATGTTCATAGAAAATGTTTTTAGAAAATTAGTAGTTATTTTTTTACATAATTTATAAAAAATGTAGTTGTTAACAATTTTTTTTGAATATATAACAAAAGTATTTTATCCAAAATTCAATTAATAGTGAAATTAATATTTTAATAAAAACATGTTAATTAATAGTGAAAGTGTGAAACTAATAGTATTTCTAATATTTATTTTCAAGACATTTTCTAAAAAATTATTTAACAGATTTGACAAACTAAATCAAATCAATCATAGGGATGGCAATTTTCCTCATTGAATGGGGGCCTTGTCCTATCCCCCAATCTCAAGAACAGGGACAGGAATGGAGAACACATTTTTGCCCAAAACTAGACCTACGATTAATATTATTGTGTAATATTTAAATAGCAAATTTTATATAGATACATGGTAACTATTATTATACAGAGATAACAAAGTTTTATATATTTTCTTTAATTGACCAAAATTAAATAAAAAATTTGATTTATAAAAAGTCATAATATTATAACTAACATGGGAAAGCTTGTCCCTATCCTAGGCCCAGACAAATATTATTCAAACTTTGAGTGTGGGCCAAATCAGACACATGCAGCCAAACTATAATACAAATCAAAATCCAACCTAAGATTTTCTCTCTCTTTTTTTTTATTTTTTTTTGATTCATTGAGCTACACAATGGGGGTAACCTATTCCCCATACCCATAACCCCAATACCCTTGGTGGCATTGGGATTCAATCCCAAGTTTGCTAGAACAAGCTAATGGTCATATTGAAGGTTCAAAGTATTGGAAATGCAAGGTGTATCAGAAAGGTAATTTTAAGAGATGTATCGAGATACGCTTTGGAAACGTATAGATATGGGCGAAAAATCAAGATACGCATGGATACACTAGAAAATCCAAAAAAAATTCCTTAAAAAATATGAACAATAATAAAAATGACTTTTATGTGAATATAACTAATTTATTTAAACATAAAAACCATTATTTAATGATTTATATAAAGTATCGGGATATAACTAGTAACCATTGAAAAATAATAGAAGAACTAAAATGTGTATATATATACTCATATTTATTTGAAATCATTTATTACTTAATATTTATTATGTATACAAGTTAATATATACCTTAATTTTTAATAAATAAATATAACTTTTATTCATCTTATTATTATATAAATATTAATAATCAAATTTATAACATTTGCTGGGAAACATCCACCAAGGCAAGAAAGATTACTTTGAGTATAAAAAAAACATGTCATTCTAATAAATAATTAAGGTTGGTATAATGGTTAATTAATTATTGTTATAAGCAAATGACTTGGGTTCAAAACTTGCTACCTTTGGTTTGTGATTTTTAACAAATTATTTCACTTAAATAACATTTAATGACATTAAATTCTCTAATAAAGGTAATTTAACCCATATTCATATATACTTCTACTTTAATTTCATAGTTCCTCGGGCTTCAATTTCGCTTAACAAAGCGGGTACGCTGGTTGTTGGACTTGAGATTGAATCACGCCTGCACTTGGGTTGGGGGATGAGCTACCCTCGCTGTCTAGCCCTTCAAAATATCAAAATAAAACAAAAGAACACCAACCTTAGCACAGGATATATTCATTGCCGTACCTCAACCCCTATCATTTGAGGGACACGACTCACCACCTTCCCTCTAGCTTGAACCATCCCCTATAGCATTTGCTTCATCCAATATTACCGCATTGAATTGCTATAACAAACATGCTTGAAGAGTCAATAGGAAATCCATTCCCGAGGATTATAACTTTACATTTTCTCACAAGTCTGCTTAGGCTAATACATCTCAATGCAAGAAAGTTAATCTTGACACGTTAGAAAATCAAGTGCAAGCAAATTTACCAAATGCTCTTAGCTTTCTTTGAACAGTTAACATTGTGTTTGAAAACGATGCAAATGGAATGTAAATCCCAGTTCAGGGTAAATTTGCACTCTGGTTTACTTTTCTTGTGTTTGGCAACATTATTTTTATGCATTGATAAATGACACAATACATTATTTTCTAATACATATTTACATTGATAAAAAGATGTAAAAATATATCAATAAAAAATAAGTAAATTTGCATTCCAGTGGGCTTTTAATAAAAAAAGACATACTTTATTAGAATTCGTATTTACATCCATTACAGCTAAAAGTTTGTTTAGTAAAAAAGTAAATTTGTCAATGCCAAACTAACCCATCTTTACAATTTATATGGACTGTTTTACACTCTAGATATTTGCATTCACACTTGCATCGTTTCCAAACACAGCGTAGAACCATTTTTGAGCAACATAAATTTGTTAGTGCACACGTATTGAATAATGATAAAGTGATGAGATTGCCACCCCGATGGAGTAGTCTGGAACTCTGGGCTGCATCAGGGAACCAAAATCCAGGTCTCATTTATCCTTGCGTTTATCATGTCAACTATGTATAAAGTTGAGTTCTGAAAGATTTTTTACACCAGTTGTCCAAAATGATGTGCATGAGCTTCAAATCCTGATTTCCTATATGAGATTAAGGAATATCAACACGTGTAATACTTACCCCTAATATAAAATGCGTTTACTAGTTTAGTAACCCAAGCATATGAATACGGATACACCACAGATTATATGGCATTTGGATGCTGATGAGAATGCACCCTTACGGATTCAAAGAATAGCATTAACAATGTATTGAAGACTGGAACTGAAAATTACCATGTTCAGATGGACAACTTTTAATATTTAACCATCTAAGGGTATCCCAAATGGTTATAAAATGAATATGACACTAAACAAACAGAACGGAATGGTGAAACAGGATTCATGTAGCCAAGCACATAGTTGGGAATTTTAGTAACTTCAATTCTTTCATGGGGTTTAGAAGCATGTCATTATATGGCGGACGTACATCTAACATGGCGCAGATATACTATTTCCTACTCTCAATCTATGAGAATTAAACATACAGCTTAGAAGGTGTATCAATGGAAGAAGCACATTTTCTTTGAGATTTACCACCAAGAATAACCATATTCAAAATATCAACCAAATTAGAATAGTAATAATAAAAAAAACTGTAGCAATGGGAGCTGCAACGTTCAAATGGATGATAGAAGTAACAGTTAATTTCAAGAAATCTATGGAATAGAAGTAGAACAACACCAATACAAGAGAAATAGTAGAATGCTTTCAGTTCAGATTGAAGCTCACTACAAAATTTTGAAAGCTGAATTCCTTCGAAGTCAGTTAAGATTGAAGCCCAAGAGAAAACTGTTCTTTCAATGATTCCTGCCACCACTTCATCTCCACACCTTTTCCCTTCAAAAAATCCTGTTATTCATCTATTTCCAAATACACCAATGCCAAGACATGACAATGAGGATTACATTCCAAGGGATTCCATCTTAATTAGCTATGCTAATGTACTTTATATTGAAGTAAAAAACACTTGGATTAATTATACCTATACGTGGTTAAGTTAATTTGTATATTGATTATGATTTAGTTTAGATTAGTAGTGATTGGAGATAAAAATAACTTTGATATTAATAAAGACTTGCCCTATTTTGTTAGTAAATATATTATCCTAGATTAATTGTTAGGAAATATATAGATTCTGTTTCTACCAGTAATAAATTAATTAATTAAGTCTTTGATTAATCAATTATCTATTAAACTATTTTATTAGGCAAAATACTTTTTTCTGGGGAATCGATATAATGTTTATATTTCTTTTTAATTCCTTCTTTCATCATATTGGATACTGGGTATTCCTGTGCATCGCACGGGACCCACTAGTACCGACCACATTGCAAAGAGGATTACATTCCAATGGATTCCATCTATTATTTTTTGGCAGATATGGAAATACAGATCCCACTTCTTTTGCTAAAGCTTCTTGGGGGTCAAGATTTTACTAGCCATGCTAGGTCACCATGGATGATCCATGGCCAACCAAAAAGCTTAACAATATGGCACCACACAGATTAAAAAACCTACAATGCACATTGATCTCCCAAAGCATTTCCCCTAGCTATAAGATAATCAATTGTCAGAATCTTGGTCAACTAAGCAGTCCATATGAAAAAGAAGACCCAAGTGGGAATATGATGGGGTCAAATATAACACCAATGAAAAGAAACATTAGATTTGGATCCACTAGCAAGTGTTGCATGAAAGGCCTTGACAGAGAATAGCCCATTAGGTGTCAGACTCCAAACCCTTGGATGTAATTAAGGGGCCATTTGATAACAGCTGAAATAGTTGAACTGAATGACTTATTGCTTTATCTTTTAGCATATTAAGTTTTTAAGGAGGCTTGATCTCCTTAATGGCTGATGCTGAAGTTGGTTTGATTATTATACCCTCAAATATTTTATTATTTAATCATTTCATCCACTTAAAAGGCAAAGCAATAAGAGGGAAACTTTATGGCAATCTGCTGCACATGCTATATTTTGGAGCATTTGGGAAGAGAGAAATAACTGGGTGTTTAACAACAGAAGAATAAACTGAGGAGCTTATTTCTTTAATCTGTTATAGATGCTTCCTGTGGACTTCCAGCTCAGATTATTTCAGAGGTGTCACATTTGCCAACCTCCAAAGAAATGCTATAAATTTTCTTTACTCTAATCACATACACCTCAACACTTCCTGCAGTCTCAGAGTTGCTGAGGAAGGGAGACAACTTCGTACTTTGATGGGAACACTTTTGGAAACCCAGGTGCAGCTAGTATTGGAGGTGTAATTAGAAGAAGAGATGGTACTATCAGTTGGGCTTTCGGTGGACTGATTGGGATAGCTTCCTCAACAAAGGCTGAAGCCATGGCAGCATTAACCGGCATCAGGATTGCAAGAGACCTGGATTTATTAAATCTTACCATCAAAGGAGATTCAGGCATTCAGCCAACACCATTAATTGGCTTACTAATCCTGATAGTGGGCCTTGGGCCTTAGCTCACTACTTGGCTGAAGCGAGATACATCCTCTCCTCCTTGAATGCACATCTCCTTCAATAAATCTGGTGCTTACAAGGATTACTTATTCAGTGATAGTTTTCTGCCTATGTAACTCTTTGAGTGTCTGATATCTGTGTACATCTCCTCACGTACCTTTCTTGTCTTGAATGAAGTTAACTTTTTCCCAAAAAAAAGTCATTCAGTTCAGCAACTTCATTTGTTATCAAATGGCCCCTATGTAGAGAAATCAATATATTTGTTTCCCGATCATTGACACTGTGTCTTAACTGGGTTTCCACACAGATGATATGGTAGTTGAGAGGATCACCTGGCATCACTCCTGAGTCCCTACTAATACCACCAATTAACCTTTTTTTTGAAAGAAGGTAAAATGCCACCAATTAACCTGACTACTGTAATACCCAAATAAAAAGGGTCCCAACACAACCACATTGGCAACCGCATTATAGGATTCATAAATGATTGCATCAAGGAGTGATATATGATTAAATCCTTATCTCTTGACAGTTCAACAAGCAGGAAATTTGTCACGCAATATTCAAAGTCCACACCATTTATCACTCCAAAGAACCCAACAACCAATCTATCTTCTCCTATTTCATAAGAATGGTTCTTCTGAAAATCAGTTGCATATTTGAGAATAACCATCCAAACAGTAAGGAACCAAGAAAAGGTTAGAGTCCCAAATGAAATGCCTACTCCCATAGTTTCCTTCAATAAACTGCCATGGCAGAATGTTTAGTTCATCGCCATATATCCAAAAGGCACATACCAAGAATTGCCCTATTTGCCTTACAAAGCATATTGATGTTAATACCTTCCATTTCAGGGTAGAAGTCCTTTCCCATTCCACAAGATGATATTTCTTGTCATCATTTCTACTCCCATACTTTCTTTTAATAAGCTGCTATACAGAATGTTTAATTCATAGCCATATCTCCTAGGCTGATTACCTACAAGGACCTTATTCACCTTATGAAATGTTTTGATGCTAATACCTTCCATCTATTTCTGGGATGAAGTCCTTTCCCATTCCACAAGATGATATTTCTTATCATCACTTGGACCATCTCATGAATGGAAGTTGGTAATTAGACTGCTAGCAACAAACTGATAATTTGCCTAGACATGAAAAAACAACATGCTAGAAAGAAAAACATGGATTTATGACTACTGAGATTCATAGTCAGTAGCACCATATTTGTCTAGGTTAAAAAATATGCCATCTTTAATCATGGAGACAAAAGGTGTCAAAATGGGACAACAATCTATCATACCAGACACAGTAAGGATAGCATTGGATGAGGTGCTAGCCATAGAAGCTAAACTACAAATTGAAGTCTAGCAAGACACTGATACCATGTACAGATATTGGGTATGGCTCTATCCTGCTTTGGTGTTTCTTCTTGCCCACCTGCTTCAGTCCTCCAGTTCAGGGGTGGACCCTCATGGGCTTGAATGTAAGAGACAAGCTGCTTTGAAGGATCTTTTCAGATGCTATCCTATGGGCCCTGTGGAAGGAAAGTGATGAGGGGTAATTTGGCCCGACCTATTGACACCCGGACACGTGGAAGTGATCTGCTGACTGAATGTCAGCATTCCCTGCCACTTCAGCAGGCCAGGCCAGGTCAGCTCGGGTACTTCGGGCACCTCAGCCAAGATCGAGGTCCGAGCAGCTTGTGATAGCCCGACCTACCGAGGTGACACGTAGACAACTTCTAGAAGCTCGCCAATAGTCTCCGACCTCTCTGGGATCACACTGCACATCCACAAGCCTTATCCTTATCCCGCCCGGATTGGACAAACTCGATAAGCCTTATCAGCTCACACGAAGTCCACCTCCGAGTGTGGAACGGATTCCTAGTAGCACGGGCCGGGGATTTTGGAGGTGTTTCATAAGACCTACGGTAGCTCACCTATATAAGGGCACCAACCACAATGTTACAAGGTACGCGCGATTATTTGCTCACTAGCCTTCTAGCCTACAAGCATTCAGCTCGCATACAATTACTAACTTAAGCATCGGAGCACCCACATTGGGTAAGCCACCCTGGGTCCTCTGAGCATTTTTCTCTTGCAGTTTGACCGGCCAACTAAGCAGACCGACGTCCGAGCTGCCCTCCAGCTAGGAGCATTCAGATCGTGCACCATTAGAAAGGAACAACCAGATTTTTGACAATCTTTCCAATGACATAGCTTCAGTCAAGAACAAAGTTTTAGGTTCTCTATGTTCCTGGTTAAGTGTACAAAGAGCTTTTATTGGTGTTCATCTTTTACCTTTCTGCAAGCTGGACCTTTCTTTATCTGATTTCTCAGATCTTTTTGTAAATTCCCAATGTACAGGTTCTCATTGTACATGGGTGATGTGATTGGGTTTCTTTTGCAAAACAATACTCTACCTTCTTCAAAAAAATGTACAGATATTGGGTATGACAGATTCCAAGGGCAAACTCTTGAATCATTCTACTACCGTTGCGACAGAGAAATGTCAATTTTAAATAAGTTCATTTTTCGAGAGAATGTATAGAAATTCATTAAACAAAAAACTGTACAATTAGGAGCTGTACATCGGAGTATTCAAGCCACCACTATTCCAGCCACCCTATACAAATATCCCCTGACTTTTTACAAAAAGATTATCAAAAATAAAGAAAAAAGAAAGGAACTGTGGTCTCTTCTAAAAAGTTTATGAACCACCAGCCAAGAGTGCAACTTTCCCACTATCTTATGCACTACTGGATCTACTGAATTGCTCTTACTATGTAAAATCATCTTATTCTTTTCATGCCACAAGACCCAAAAAAAACAGCCGCTCATAGTTGTCAAGGCGACTAGGCGCTTTTCGAATAATGCCTTGCCCAAACACCAGGAAAAACTATGTTTGGCACATGCTTAGGGGGCTGAAGCAAATATATAATATATAAATATTTATTAAATATAATATATAATATTTTATTGGTTGTTTTAGTTTTTATAATAGAACCTGTTGCATGTTATCATGCTTTTGTTGTGAGGAAAGTAAAAACAAAATTAGTCTTCGAGGGTTTCCCTTTGACAATAGAATCAAACCGAGGAAGAGGAGAGAACAACAGCCCTCCATCATTCCCACACAGTCCTCTAAAGTCAAGGTGAGTTAATCAGTTTTCTTCTTCTTCTTCTTCTTCTTCTTAGTTTTGTTCTCTGTTTCTGGTTTAAAACAGTGGTTACACTCCATTTTTATCCTCTTCCTTTTGTATCTTTTCTCCAAGTTTTTTGAATCATTTTATTGGACTAAAACAGGGGCTCCACCCCCTTCTTTTGTTCTTAAATTTCCTACATGTTTTCAGCTTTTTTCTTCTCATTATTGGTGTCCGAAACAGGGGCGGCCCGCCCCTTCTTTTATTCTTCATATTCTTCTTTTATTTTAGTATTTTTTTCACCAGATTTTCTGGGTCTAGAACATGGGCTCTGCCCCCTTCTTTTGTTCTTAATTTCTTGCATTTTTTCAGCTTTTTTTTGTTCTCATCATTGGTTTCTGAAACAGGGGCTCCGCCCCTTCTTTTCTTCTTTGTATTTCTTCTTTTATTTTAATATTTTTTCACCAGCTTTTCTGGGTCTAGAACAGGAGCTCCGCCCCCTACTTTTCTTCTTCATTTTCTTCTTTTGTTTTAGTATTTGTTCCCTATGTATTGCTGATCTAAAATAGGGGCTCCACCCCCTTCAGTTCTTTCGAAGTCTAACTTCTAACTTGTAAGTTGCAACTCTAATATATTGTTTTGCCTACTTGAAGCAACACTGCAAGAAATACAAGCACAAAAATAAGTGCAGAATACATAAAAAAAAAAAACTAGTTCAGAATGGACAAAAATCCATCAGCAAGCCTTATTTTTAAATTCCATCACCTAGGCGAGGGCTAGGCGCCCACCTAGGCACCTAGGTGCCTGGGTGTCCCATGGTCGCCTAGCCTCACCTTGGCGCCTTGAAAACTACGCAGCCACTTTCTATCTATTTTAGATAAGTTCATTTGAGTCTCCTCTCCAGATCATTTATCATCATTACCATCACCATCAACAATGGTTTCTAAATGGATGAGCTCATGTTCTGAGTCCAACTGGAAATTTAGTCTCATAAACCAGATACAGATATTAATAACATGTCTATTTAAGTAATTGGATCAAATCCAGTCCAGCGGTCCAGCCCAATATGATCTGATAAAGATCCATATGGTAATATAAGATTGCGCCTCTATATAATGACGTTTGCATATAAGTAGAGTTGTTTTGTAAGAACAAACCCAAGATCAGAAATCAATTGGCAGAAATAGAGATAACAAGAAAATACAGAACAGAGCAACTCAAGAATGCACACAAAGATTCATGTAGTTTGGCTTATAGCCTATGTCCATGAGTGGAGGAGTAGAAATCCACTGTAGGAAATGGCAATGAAGGGCACAGTGTTCCTCTTTAACACAGAAAACCATAAACCCCAATACACCAGGCCTCTCACTCTCACACTTGCTCTATCTTCGTGCACAAGCCAAAAGATCCCTAAAAGAGAAAATGCCCAACAACTTAACATAACATATTTTTTTTTTGATGAATAATAGTAAGTTTATTGATTCAGAAGCAAATTAGAGTGAGTTCATACATCATCCCAGTGAGAGGCGCGAGCTGCAGCCC
>NW_010729081.1:6647207-6660767 GCF_000365185.1 Nelumbo nucifera
GTGTAATCATAGAGGGAATATCCTCTGATTGGCAGGATAACTAACTCTGGGAAATATCATGGAGGGAATATCTTCTGTCGGCAGAATCACCCTCTTTGTGTGTAACTTATTCTGAGGCTCTGTCGCCTGTCCTTTCTGCCTCCTTGAGTACTGCTGATGGGTAGTGGCCTGCTCCACTCCCTTTGTTGGATTCGTGGAAGGTATTTGGGTCCCAACAAGTGATTTAAAAGGTGTGCCTCCTAGGCGCACAGGCAAGGCGCATTTTAGGGTATGCGCCTCGCCCAAGTCCTAGGCTCACCCCTTTCAAAAGGCGCCACCTGGTGCACCTAGGCATGTGCCTGATGCGCCTTGTGCCTCAGCTCAGGCTTGCTTTTTAAAATTCTGCGTTTTTTTTTGCTTTTTTTTAGCCTAGCTGCTGAGGCTATTTGCTAATGTTGTTCATTCGTTCATTCATTCCGATAAAATATCTTCTTAAAAGGCAATTAAAGTTATAAAATCATTATTTTTTTATGAGAGAAATACGAATTTAAGACCCTAACATGGACTTGTTTGGGCTTGCCTTGAGGGGCGTGGTACAAAGGCGACTCATAGAATCAAGAATGCAATATGTTTTACATCACATTAGCTACTTGAAGTAATGCAATTGAGGAAAAATAGAGATTGTGGGTTTTATATGCTTGAAAATGCTTTATATGTTTGCTTTTTTTTTTTAAATTTTCATTTGAATATTTTTTACATGCTATTGTTTATGTATTTTAATTTTAGATAATAGGTTTTTTAAAACATTTATTTTAAAATTTAAGTTTATATTTTTTATTAACATTATGTTTAATATTTTTTTGACTTTTCTGACATTTTTTTAATTTTTTAGCATTTTTTTTTGAATTGTTGCGCCTTGCTTCAAAAAGGCGCATGTCTTGCCTTGCGCCTCAGGCGCAAATTGGCTCTTGTGCTTTTAACACCAATCCGGATAAAGCATAGGTGCCAAGGTTCTTGATCATTACCATTCGCCCATCTAATCATGTTAAGAGAACCCTATTTTTTGTTTGATATGATGACTTGAAAAGAATCAAGAGTTTGGACAAAACTATGGCCATGCAGGAGAGTTTCTGCTTCTGCAAAGGTTGCATCTTTGATTCCTAGAGGAGACCAGTTCAATTCCACATGACAGCACCATTGCCATCTCTTATGACCCCACCATAATCCGAATTCCCAGAGTTTGTCTTCCCTACTCCTTTAAAGTTAATTTGGATGTGCGTTGAAGAGGAAATAGCCACAAGATTGAGATAAATATGTCTGAATTTGAATTTTCATAAAAAACGGCAAGTCTTGCAATACCTCGTCATGTTCATCCTTACTAACATCCCATACAAAAAAGAAAATCTTTTTTATGGTCTGGATTTTTTCAATCACCTTAATGAAGGAGGTGGACTTCAATCAAGCCAGTCCTTCCCTCTTGTAAATAATGAAAATTTCCCCCCTCCTTCCTCTGCTTGCAAAAATGATAAATAAATAGAGAAGTGATTTGTTGCAAGTTGAATTGCCTAGTAGAGCTAGAAGCAAGCCTAAAAGACATAGGTTGAAGTTGTGAGAAATGATTTGGGGATCCATGTACAGGATCGATGTAATTGACACTATGTTGAGATAAGGCTTTCCATAGCTTATAGAACAAGATTAAGATTTTTGAAGGGGGAGTGAACTTTTGGGCATTCCGCAATGGACAAAATCTAGTGAAGTCTATCAGATGCCTATGTCAACCCTAATTAGGCAGAGAACTTTACAAGAACAATTGCTGTAGTGATGATGGTGACATGTGATACAATGTTTCTTAGGGTTTAGATTTAAGAGATGCCAAGATCTCATTTTCTAGATACATAACTATATATATATATATATATATACTTGATCAGTACATACTATTTTGAATTTTTGATACCAAGATTTCACTGTTTGAAAGGCATTGCGTTCTTGAGGCCTTGTGCTGATGGATGTCTTCTATTTTAGTAATGACTATCAATGTAAATGTAAGTTGTTACATATGTGACACTGTCTACAACAAATCTACTTTGGTTATTGGTTTTGTCTGTTAATGCACATTTGGTTATCTTCCTTATTACTAGTTATGTCAATATTGTTCATGAATTGGTTTTTGGTTTGGGAAAGATTTTATTATATTCTTCTTTTCTTAATTTATTTTAGTTTAACTTTCCAAGGTGTTCTTTCTCTACTCCTTTTCTTTTTAACTTTAAAGTATCTTCTTCATTCTTTTCTCCTCACTGAAGACCTCCTTAAGCTTCCTAGTTTAATGCTTCATCAGTAATTAATGGATGATATATTCGTTGTTGTTGCACCTTGCTAATGCCAGTATGTTTAATGGATGATATATTCATTATCTAGAAGTCCCTAGCTTCCTACAAGTGTCATTTATTTATAAGTTTTATTACTCTAGGTAACTGTAAAATGTATGTATTTTTTCTATTAGAGCTACTTGAAGTAGTTATTGCCACTAGAGACAATCCTCATCGTAGTAGTCTGTCTGCAAAGGTGATGTTTAAGGAAGTGATAAAATCCTAATAAGTGGTCTGTCGTTTGCTGAAGCTTCTGCAGCTTTCCAAGATTAAATGGAAAAGAAGCTAAAGTTAGCTAGTGTATATCCAAAGTGATTGCAAGATTCTGATTGAGGCAGTTAAGTCAACCTCGGCAACTCTTCGCAGGTGAGCTGGGTTCGTATGATAGACGATGTAATGGTTAGAGAGAAAGGACTGAAGCTGGTGAATGGTCTCTCTAGAGGAGTTGAGGGCTGAATTATCAAAAGTTGCAAAGAGAGCGGATTGCTAGTATCAAAGGTTTTTGGTTGCTAATTGCTATGCTAACTCTTGACTTTACGATCTTTAATTCATGGTCGTTTTTAGTTTAATTTTTGGCTCTAATGACCATTGAATTTTGCGAAAAGGCCATTTTTGACCTTTAAGTTTTCGCTCTTGAACTATGGTGAAAAGGCTATTTTAAGGTATAAACAGACGACGTTAGACAAATAATAAAATAATGTCTGATGTGATACTGTTCAAGTTAAAAAAAAAATTATTTGGAAAATTACAAGTGGGTTCCACGTAAAATTTCCACCTATGCACAGATAATTAATAATGAACAAAAATAATTATTTTTTAATAATTAATTATTAATAATCATTAATAAAACAAATAAATAATTTTGCTCTTTTAATTTAAGTAATTTCATCATTTTTATAATAAATTATTAATAATACAAATATAAATACAATTTTATAACACATAAATATTTATTAGTAATAAAATATAAATAATAATATTGGTTTTTTGTTTTACTTATAATTCATTATTTCATTAATAATTAAATATTAATTAACAATATTTTATTGTTATTCTTAATCAAATGTCAATTAGTGGGATTTTTAGGTGGGACCCATTTGTTTTTTCCTTGTAATTACTTAACTTGAAAAAGCCAGATTATTTTTGTTTTATTAATAATTTATTAAAAAATTTATGTTTTTTTCTGCAATTTATGTTTTTTTGGCATGGATGTATATTTTCTGAAAATGTTTATCATTTTATGTAATTTTTGCAATTTCTGGTTTTTTAGCTTAAACATAGATTTTTTTTTTGAAATTTTTAGCATTTTCTGTATTTTTTTTCTACAATTAATTTTTTAATTGAATTTTATACTTTTTTTTATCATTTTCTGTATTTTTCTACAATTAATTTTTTTAATTTAATTTTATACTTTTTTTTATCATTTTCTTATTTTTTTCTGTAATTTCTGAAGTTTTACATGAAATATATATTTTTATCATTTTTTATGCATTTTTATTTTATTTGAACAATATTTTTTTGTACTTTTCAATTTTTTTTATGTTTTTAGTTGAAATATATATTTTGTATGTTTTTATGCCTTTGAAACAGAGAAGTAAAAAATCCATTTTGAGTTAGTGGGTCATATGGGAAGGAAAGGGTGGGTCAGTGGCAGGTGGGTTATGGCCCACAAACATCAATAAATATAGGTTACAAATGGATTAACGGTTCAGTGATTCAGTGATAATCCACACCCGACCCAATCCAACCACTTTGTCTTTTCTACTTCTTATCTGCATCTTTCCTAATATCTCTTGTTTCTGTCTCTCCATATTCTCCTGTACATCTAAAAACCTAGCTTTTATATTATATTATTTATGTATATTTTCAAATTAATCCAAGCATATTAAGATCAAGTCTAAGAATACCAAAAAAAAAAAAAAAGCTTCCGATACAAATAATGATTGCCTATGGAAAGGTACACAACGATAACCTTGTAAATTAGTTCTTACCAAAAAAGAAAAAAAAAAAAAATTCATGTAAACTACTTCTGGGGCTTCACTGCTTCAGTATTACTTTTTCCATGTCTACTCCGCTAATTTGGTGGTAAATGCTTGAATGAACATACAAGAAAACACAAATATAATGGTGTTTAGTGGGATTATTGAGAGGGCTGCGGATAACTCACTTCAGGATCCAAGCTTTCAAATGTACGTTCCTGTTCAGCATCTGAATTTCTAGAAAGATACATTTAAGTCCAACTGTGTTAAATTAACGTTAAGATCAGGGTAAAATCATGTAAGGCTCAGTTTGGAAGAATACAAAAGAAGAAAACTCTCTTTCTTTCCAATAATCGCCCAGCTGCACACATATATCTGGATCGTATTCCCATTTGTACTTGGTTGACGACTAGCTCCTTGACCCTTGCTCGTATTTCCACTAGTAATTACTCTGATCCGTGGCCGTCTCCCTCTGTCAATATGCGGCATCCTTTTTGGAGCTTGATTTCCCCTGTGCTATCCCAATTGTATTCTCCATTCATTGTTCAGTTGGAAACGGATCTACTGCACCCAACTTGAAGTTTTGAAAAGAGCAAGAGGGGAAATTCCCTCTGTTTTGTTACGGAGTCAGAGTATATAGCCTTCAAGTGGCTTCTCATATTATCCTCTTCTTCTCCATATGCTTTTCTATTTAACACTACGTGTAGATCTCTCTGTCTTGTTCCGTTTTCACTAACCTGGGCTGAGGTTCTTCCTTTTAGGCTACGAATGAAATGTTAAACAGTTTTCATTTGTTATTTCAAATTCACCAAGTTGCATTGTCCATTTCCACAAGGAAGCGGACTGAACCATTACTGTATTATGCAACTGATCATGGATGGTATCATTTTCAATCTAATCGCCGATTACAAGTAGACCTTGGTAAAACCTATCGTCGGCTCATGGTAATGGCGTCACTTATGCAGTGATTTGAGCAAATACGATGGAAACAATGAACAGCAAGGTTCAGTGAACAGTATCTTAAGGTATAAGACAGTGAACAATGTATTTTTTAAGAGTAATTTTGAAATTTTCAAAAATTTTAAGTTGTATATGTCATCATATCATATGATCAGTTAACTAATAAACAGCTAATAATAGGGACTAAATTGACGTTTTTTGAAAGTTTAGGTACTGTGTATTGACACAATTTGAAACTTGCATACTAACTTAACTTGACACAAGGTAGTAATCTGAAATTTTCCCAAAAAGAAAGGGTCATTAGTGGCTTCGTTTGGTGCAACCCGCATACTCACACTATTCGCACAAAAAATGCAACACGCACCCATAGGCTCATGTTTTTCTAAACTTATAGGACTCTCACACCGTTAGCTCGAGGAATTCTTTCGAGTTACTATTATTTTCCCTCTTCACTCTCTCCAGAACCGAACCCACTGAACCCCCTCTTCACTCTCTCCCTCTCCAACCGGCGACGACGAACGGCAATCACTGCTTCGAGCGTGAACACCAAATCTGAATACAAGAGTTTAATCGAGCATGAATATCAAAACAAACTGCCAAACTGCTTGCCATTCCAGCACTGATTGTTGTTAGTCCCAATAACTTTGTGGCCTTCATTCATGCCGTTGCCGGCCGACCAACCCAATTAACTGTAGCTGGGCAGTGGCATACCACACAAACAGTGATTATGGGTAAATGACTCATAGCTAAACTATTGCACCTTCCCGCCAATCGGGATCCTTCCAAACAACCGATTGTAATTGAAATATGGGGTTAGAACCGACCCCTGAGGTGGTCGGACACGTGACCATCACAAGTATGTATACGCCTTAACCTACAACCACGATCCCAACGGGTTGATATGACCTTGGGACAAAGAAGTCCCCCTCGGGTGGTTAGAGGTTGGTTTGCTCCCCCTTCGCTTCCTACGGTTTACCAATGACAAGACGAGCTCATCTTGAGCGGACTAGTCGTTACCACCCACTGAATTTGGTTAAGTAATAGCTCGACGTATGACCAGAGCTACATGTATAAATAAGCATGCTTTGTCAAGGCTGTTGGATTTTAATTTCATTAGAGATTAAATCCAATGGGATTTAATTGATCAATTAAATGAAAAACATATTAGCATTAATGTTTTGAAAAATATTTTTTTCTCTTACTATAACCAATTTTTAACTTGTTCCATATTTGAAAATTATTAAAATTGTTTTGAATTTTTAAATTGGAACTCACTTACACTCTTTAGAAATATAAGAGGAAAGTATGGAGGCTTGCTACCACGTAATGCACGCGCACGCATGTGCAACGCAATGAGATGCTTTAGTTGTTATAATTTGATCGGGTGTGATCAAGGAGTATTATTCAAAGTTAGCAGTCATTAATTGTTAACTACCTTTTTAACAGTCACAGGATTTGAAATTGTGACTATTCAATGTGTCTTTTTTAAACCAGTACCTTCCTCTACTCTATGACTCTTCAGAAATTAAGGAGTGTTAATCAAGCAAATGAACATAAGTTTTTCAAAATCACTCCTATCTCTCTCAAATCGATTTGCTATTGTCTCACAGAAGGTTTCTTCGAGACTCTTCAACTTTGCTAGATATACATTCTCGCCCAATGTTGCCTATAATCCACTAGCAAATTCAATGCAACTGAGTGGGGGAAAATAACAATTTAAAGACAATGTCTTTAGGCACACCTCAGAACTTCTCCTCCAAGTTTTAGTGACCTCAATTTTTCAACAATTTTAGAACGTTATTTTGCAATGGAGATGGAAATAAGCATGACTTCGATCAAGATGATGAACCAAGATCTTGTTTGACTTGACTAGTTTGATAGAACAAATTTCAATCGATGACAAGACAAGATGGTCTTCTTTTTGACCACATTGAAATTGTACTATTTTCTGTATTTGAATATGTAACCGCTTCCTGAACCCACTGGCAAAGACTCTGAAAATCTAAAAAATGAAAGCAAAATGAAAAGAGGATTCACTTTTGTGTTAAGGACATATATTGAACGCCTTATTAGACCAGTTGTACAACTTCTACAAGGAACGTTCTATCCAAAAGAAATTTGGAAGGCTTTGGAATTCAAGTATAAAGTCAAGAAGCAGGTACGAACAAATATCTTATTGTAGAATATTTTGACTTCACCATGAATGAACATAAGCCCATATTGAAAAAAGTTCATGAGTTACAGGTGATAGTCAACAGAATTTGATCCCTTGACATCATCATTCTTAAATCTTTTCAAGTGGGAGCAATAATTATCAAATTTTCACCCTCTTGGAAGAATTATAGGAAGAAGCTTTTGCACAAGGTTGAACCCTAAGGTAAACTTTGTGGAGCAAATTTAATATCTTCGTATTGAAGAAGAGTCCCGGATTAGAGATAGTAGGGATAAGACCCTAGTCAGTATGTTGAACTCTAAGGTAAACTTTGTGAAAAATGGATTGAAGAAGACTAATACTGCATTACAAGTAAAGAAAAAGGATGGGAACTTCAAGAAGAGCAACAGTAAGAAAGGATCATGTTATGTTTGTTGAAAAAATGGGCACTATGCCCGAGTTTGCCGACATCGGAAAGGTAGGACCAAATCCAATAAGATGGTGAAAGACAATCTAATGGCCATGATCATTGAAGTTAATATGATAGAATTCTAGATGGTGATTTGAATCAAGTGCCATTATCCATGTATGCAAGGACAAGTCCTTATTCAGAACATATGAAGATTGATGGCTAGGAGGTACAGATGGGAAACCAAACATGTGCTAGAGTTGTTAGAAGTAGCGTGGAATTGAACTTCACCTCCAGAAAGATACTAACTCTCTTGAATGTTCTCCATATTCCTAACATTATGAAGAAATTAGTCTCAGTAAACCTTGTCTGCAATAGGGGATTTAAAGTTGTCTTTAAATCCGACAAATTAATCCAATCTAAGAATGAGATGTTTGTTGGAAAAGAATATAATTGTAATATATTTTCAAATTGAGTATTAATGAAGGAAAATGTTATGCTTATATTATTGACTCTTTCTCTTTATGGCATGATAGATTAGTATACTTGAATTTTAAATCCATAATGAACATGAGTAAACTTGGTTTAATTACTTATAGTAACAAAATTAAATGATGAATGTGAGATATGTGTAAAATCTAAAATGGCCAAAAACATTTCCCAGTGTTGAGAGAAATTCTCAAATTCTAGAATTAATTCATTTTGACATCTATGAACTAAACGGTGTATTAACTACAAGATATAAGAGATATTTCATAACTTTTATTGATGATTTTTCAATATACATCTATGTCTATCTTATGAAAACTATGGATGAAGCATTTGACATGTTTAAACAATACAAAACTGAAGTTGAATAGATGTCAATAAATGACGAATGTGAGATATGTATAAAATCTAAAATGACCAAGAAACATTTTCCAAGTGTTGAGAGGAATTCTTAATTTCTATAACTAATTCATTTTGACATCTATGAACTAAATGGTGTATTAACTAGARGAGGTAAAAGATATTTCATAACTTTTATTGATGATTTTTCAAGATACATCTATTTACCTTATGAAAACTAAGGATGAAGCCTTTGACATGTTTAAACAATACAAACTGAAGTTGAAAATCAATTAGAAAAGAAAATTAAATTACTTAAGAGTGATAGGGGTGTTGAGTAATTTAAGAATGAGTTTAATTTCTTTTGTGAAGAATTTGGAATAGTACATCAATGCTCTGCTCCCTATACCCCTCAATAGAATGGCTTGGTCGAAAAGAAAAATATAACACTTACAAAAATGATAAACTGAATGCTAATGAAAGATAATGCACCCTTAAACCTATGGGAGGAAGCACTTCTAATAGTCTACCATTTATATAATAAGATTGTTTCTAGAATTAATAATAAGTGTCCATATGAATTATAAACAAGAAGAAAGCCTAACTTAACAAACCTAATGTGGGGGTGTTTAGCATATTATAGAATTCTAGATCCTAAAAAAACCAAGTTAGAACTTAGAGTAAAAAGAAATATATTTATTGGATATGCAGAACATAACAAGACCTATTTCTTGAATCCATAGAAAATGACAGAAAACCAAGAAAAGAAACTTATATCTCAATACCTAATGCTAACAGTGAGACTGAAAGAAGAAATGACACAACTGTAATACTTACAATAGAACCAAGAAGTCAAAGACAAAAAAAAAAACAGAAAAACACTTAATTTCTAATTTTATTTCTAGCAAATCAATTGTTTTTTTAGTTGAGGCTAATAGAGAAAAAGTTTTAAACAAAATGCTCATTGTATTGAACATTGAAAATGATCCAAAAACCTTCAATGAGGCCATAACCTCTAGAGATGTTGCCTTTTAAAAAGAAGCTATAAATGATGAAATTGATTCAATAATGTTAAATAACACATGGGTACTAGTAGACTTGCCTCCGGGATCAAGACCAATCAAATATACATGGGTGTTTAGAATAAAATACAACACTGATGGAATTGTACAAATTTTAAGGCTAAATTGGTAATTAAATGATTTAGTTAAAAGGAAATGATTGATTACTTTTGACACCTATGCATTAGTGGCCAAAACAACTTCTATTATAACACTTATAGCACTAGCATTCATTTATCACTTATCTATTCATTAAATGGATGTTAAAACTATTTTTTTTAAAATGATTATTTAAATGAAAAATTCTATATGGAATAACCAGATTAATTTGTTCTTCTTGCAAATGAGAATAAAGTTTGTAAACTCGTTCAATCACTGTATGGTTTAAAACAAGCACCCAAACAATGGCATGAGAAATTTGATCATTGCATCATAGCTTTTGGTTTTAAACACAACAGTGATGATGGATGCATTTATTCAAAGTTTATTGAAAATTATGGTGTGATTGCATGTCTTTATGTTTATGACATGCTTATGTGGGTACTAATATGATTGATATAAATGAAATTAAAAACTACTTATCATCTATCTTCAAAATGAAAGGTTTATGAGAAGTAGATACTATATTGGGAATAAAAGCTAAAAAGTATAGTAGGGGTTATGCATTACGCTAATCACATTATATTGAGAGAATACTTAAGAAATTTAAGAATTTAAGATTTAAAGAATATAGCACACCATATGATTCTAGTATAAAGTTTGTAGAAAATTCTGGTAGAACAATTGCACTACTTGATTATGCTAGTGCAATAAGAGGTCTAATGTATGCTATGCTTTATACTAGACCTGATATCGCATATGCAGTAAGCAAATTTAGTCAGTTTACAAGTAATCTCGATGCAAAGCATTGGAAGGCTGTTGAGAGAGTTTTGGGAACCTCAAAATGGACTTTGGAACTTGCCTTATTCTACTGTGATTATCCAACTGTACTAGAAGGGTACATTGAAGCAAGTTGGATTACCGGTATTGGAGATAACAAGTCCACCTCTGTATGGATTTTCTTCATTGGTGGGTATGATTTCTTGGGCATCCAAGATACGAACTTGTTTATCTCACTCGACTATGGAATCCAAATTCGTAGCCTTGGGGGCTACTAGAAAAGATGTTGAATGGATTAGTAATTTATTATTAGATATAAAACTTTGGTATAATCCTTTGCCTCTAATTTTCATCTACTGTGATAGTGAACCAACTTTGTCGAGATCCTATAGTAGTATTTACAATGGTAAGTCTATACATATAAGTATGAGACATGAATTTGTTAGGCAATTGATTCAAGATGGAATTATCATTATAACTTATGTGAAGTCAAGTAAAAACTTGGTTAATCCTCTTTTCAAAGGTTTGCCCAGAGAATTAGTAAGAATGACAATTAAAGAGATGGGATTAAAACCCTTTACTTAGTCAATAATAATGATAACCTGATCTAAACTGAAAACATCAGTATTGGGTTTAATGGGTAACAATAAGTTACTGCAATGTGACTGTTAGCATTGACATTAAGAAATTTTTCATCGCAACAAAAACAGTGTTTTCCATTATGATGAGAGGTTGAGTTAAAATCTTAATGAAGTTCTAAAATGTGTCAAGTAATGGAACACATAGTGGAACTTCACCTACATGAACATAGAAGTAATACCGCTTCTCATAATAGCTTGGGTTTACTCTCGGGATTGTTCATGAAACCAGGAAAGAAGTACATGGCTATAACAGTGCTGAGCAAAAATTTGCAACTCTTGTCGATACTGGACATTTTTATGTGTATGTGTATCCCCGATCAGTCTTGAGAGTAATTGGTTTAAAGTCTTGCCACCAATAAATTTGACAAGGCTTTGAGATATCTGTACTAATAGAAGGTTTAAATTATAAAACATCTTTTGTAAGCACAACTATATCATAGTAGTTTGGATTGAGAGAGACCTATATAATTGATCAATCAAAGTGGGGGATTATTGGATTTTAATCTCATTAGAGATTAAAACCAATGGGGTTTGACTGATCTCTTACATGAAAAACACACCAACATACATATTTTGGAAAATAGTTTTTTTCTTATTAAAATCAATTTTCAACTTATCCCACATTGGAAAATTACTAAAATTGTTTTGAGTTTTTAAATTGGAGATTATTTACACTCCTTAGAAATATAAGAGGAGAGTAGGGGGGCTTGCTACTGTACAATGCATGCATGCACGTGTATGCAACACAATGAGTTGCACTTTGGTCCACATAAGTCAACTTTGACTGTTGGTCCGTTGAAACATCAACGATTATGATTTGATTGAATGTGATCAAGGGGTACTATTCAAAGTTAACAATCATTAATTGTTAATTACCTTTTTAACAATCACAATGTTTGAAATTATGACTGTTCAATGTGCCTTTTTTGAACCACCACCTTCCTTTGCTCCATGGCTCTCCAGAAATTATTCTAAAAGCATGAATCAAGCAAATGAACATAAGTTTTTTGAAATCATTCCAGTCTCTCTCAGTTCAAGCAAATGAACATAAGCAAATGAACATAAAACAGTATCTTCAAACACGCCTAGAGCTTCTCCTCCAAGTTTGATTGACCCCAAATTTCCAATAGAGGTGAGATATGCCAAAAGAAACACATCCAAGCTTTACCACGTATGTATAAAATAGCCATCTAGCAGCCTAGTCTGACAACGTCATCAATGTGCATGGCTGTCCCGTCATTCAGTGGGCCTTAGGCCCACTCCATACATCAACAACATGGCAAGCAAGTCACCTGAACGTGTCCTACTCCAACTCTAAGTGTCCTAATTAGGCTCTAAGTGTCCTAACTAGGCTCTAAGTTGCCTAACCAAGCTCCAGGTGCCTTGACCGAGTTCCACATGTCCTGATTAAGTTCTAGATGTCTCACAAAAATGATAGGTGTTTCACGCCACTCCACCAAATATTCATCTAGCATGAGCATTCAAAGTATATTTAAAGGTCAAGCCAGAATTCATTTCACACTTTATGCTTCATTAATTCCTTACCTAACTACTTTGGATAGCTCGACTTACGGGCTTAATCGTTGGAGATCTAAGCCTAGGATATCACCTTGGGCCCAAGAATACACCGAGCTACTTCAAAATACATGTGAAATGAGGAATACTTCCCCAAATTCTATCATGTGGCGAATACATACAAGTTGTCCTTGAATCTACTAAATGTAAATGAGTCGGGTATGCTTCTAGAGGGGTCCAAATGATGCTTAGCATCTTGAGGTTCTAAAGCTTAGTGATGGAGTAGGGGATGGGGTTGGTGAGGTTGTCGATGTTATTGAAGACCAAGGTTTTGAGGTAGGGAAGGTCTACGATGGACGATGGATGCTTGTGTCGTACATGAAGAGTCGGTAGATACAGTTGGTTTCAGTGTGGCATTCGACGTAGCCCCAATAACAACAGTCAATGCTGTCATTACAAGAGGCACAAATTTCATTGGAGAGGTGATGTTGTTCATTGTCGCTGATTGGAGAGGGAGAGGGTGAACAAGGGTTCAATTTTGGAGAGGGAGAAAGTGAACAAGGGTTCTGATGAATGAAGATTTGGCTCGACCTTGCAAATCATGCCATGTTGTCACAAGTGACTCCTTCGCCGTGCCATCAAGCACCTACAGTGAGCCATTCGAGTGCCAACCGCGTGCCTTCATGGTGTCAACATGTGTGTCRTGGGTGGGCTTTACTTGTATTTTGTAAGGGGGACCGCCAATGGCGTTATTGTAATTACTTAGTATGCTTTTCCATCATTTTGAT
>NW_010729081.1:6664660-6690465 GCF_000365185.1 Nelumbo nucifera
TCCGACAAAAGGAGTAGTGACGGTTCTGCCCCAGCAGAGGCGATGACGCCCGAACTGGCAGAAGCACGGAAATACTCATTCCCGACCTGACAGGAGTCTAGGAGTGAGTGCGCGAGGTGGTTATAAAAGGCTCTCCACTCCCCCAAAGAGGAGGTATGCAAACTTTGCGCTATCTGGTTTTATCTTGCCTTTGAAGGATTCTAACTCAAGCTTCGGAGCCTTTATACCGGGTTCTCCCCGAAACTTCCTCATCTCCTCCGTTTCAGTTTCCCTGCTACTCAGTTCAGAGGCAAGGTCGTTGACAGCTAGGACCGGTTCAAATACACTCTTCACAGAGCACACTTCACAATGACTTCATAGCTGGTTTCAATCGTGCATATGAAACATCTATTGTTTAAAATGTGATAATCTAGTATCCGAACTTTTAAAATGTGACAATCCAGTACCCGAACTTTCAAAATGCGACAATCCAGTACTTAAGCTTTCAAAATGTGACAATCCAGTACTTGTCGTTAACTAGTTTGTTAATCAGCCATTAAGTGACATTTGAAAAGTCAAAACTACCATTCGAGTGCAATCTAATTGTCTTTATCAATCATCCAAATGTTGACAAAAAATTAAACAGTCCCAAATTCTAACCTCTTCTATTCAAAAAAGTTGGTGACTATTTAGAAGAATGTAGAATTTGAGACTATTCATTTTATTGTCAATGTTTGAGAGAATTAGATGCATTCTTAGGGCATTTTTTACTTTTCAAATGTCACTTAACGGTTGATTAATGGACTGGTTGACGACAGGTACTGGATTGTCACATTTTGAAAATTTGGTTACTGAATTGTTGAATTTTAAAGTTCAGGGACCAAATTGCCACTTGAGCCAAAGTATAGGGTACTGATAAAGAATTTTCCCAATTTTTATTCACGGGGAGATGCTCTCCATGCACCGTTGGAGCATGTTGTGAAATCGGTGTGAGGCACACTCTATAAGGAACAGATCCGAAAGAACTCCTCAAGGAGTTCAAATCAGCCCCTCACAATGTCCTGCAACACATCTCCGCCATGTATTGGGAACACCTCCCGATGATAATACCAGAAATGATGATATCATCATCGGGAGATATTTCCAATACACGGCAGAGATGTGTTGTGGGGGGCTGATTTGATCTCCTTCTCGAGCTAACAGTGTGAGAGTCTTCCCATGGATGAATTCACATCTAGACCTCACAAACACCCCCCAGCACATCTCAGCATACATTTGGAACATCTTCCATCGAGAGATGTTCTTAATATACGATTGGGATGTTCTATGGGACGTTTGTGGGGCACAGATGTGATAGAAAAATCATGGTTTTCAAAATCGGAGCAGACCGGACGGTCAGGCCAAAAACAGGGAACCAGTTAGGTGATCGGTTTTGGTTTTCCCCAAAACTGGATTTTCTTCAAAAACCGTTGAATTTGGTCAGCAAACCGCTGACTCGGACAATTAACCGTTCAAATGATTTTGACCGTTTTTAATTTTTTTTTGTCAAAAAGGCCGATCGTTCGACCTGGTAACCAGACCCTCACTGCTCCGGGTCGATTTTAAAAAACATGAGAAAAAAACAAACTTATTAACGCGTGGCACGTTCTCGAAATGTGCGAACGGTATGAACACTCGGCATGCTACCGCCCGAAGCCGGACTCAGTTGAGGCGCCCAAGGCCCAACCAAACGCGAAGAAACAAACCCACAATGTGTTTTACAATGCTATAAAAGCGTCATTAGTCATGTAATATGCGGGCGGCACTCGGCAGGCCTTGTCCAACTTTATCAATGTGATGATTCTAAATTTCCAATAGTCTATTATTGGGCTTTTCCTGGAACAAGCAAAACACGTTGAATGTCAAATCTTGCGCCTAAGTCATCTTGCTTTTTTTGGACTGCTATCGCTCTGTCCCCTCAAGTGGGCCTAGATTATTCTCCCTTCCAAACTGAGCTTATATATATATATATATATATATATATATATATCTTTGCAAAATTAAATAACATAGCTTTCAATGCATAAGTGATGTAAAGAAAAAAAGTGAAGAAGATAAACCAGAGTCTTAAGAATGGAAAAGAGAAGATAATGTAACAAGGAGAAAAATCCTATCTGACCTGAAGAGAGCCCGACCTTTGGAGAATATCTAGGAATAAACCCTTAGCAACATCTGATTTTGTTTTTGATTCTGCCCCTTCATCCTTCTTTATCTTGATGACACTCTCATCACCAATGGCAACAACATTCTTTCCTTCAATTTTCAAAACTGAGAAAGTCAAATCAACCTTCTTTTTGTTCTGTGTATCTCCAGAAACCAACTCAGAAGCTCTCTGGATAAGCTAATCAAAGGTCTAAAACTGCTCAAGATCAGTAAGGTAAACGGTTTAGAATATCGGAACTCGACAATTCCAAATGTGGTAAATCCAGATATATGTGTGCAGTAAGGCGATTATTGGATAGATTACTCTTAGAAGAAAAAACCCAATTTCCTACTCTTGAAATCAAGGACATTTTTGTCATTTTATATAATACTTTTAAGTTAACATTTTTGGACCAAACTAACTTCACACTATGCCTATAAATAAATTTTCCTTTTTTTAATCTATGCTATTGACCGCTTGACAACTTTCCATTGTTGACCAATCAACATGGAATTCTTTGAACATTAGTCTACTTTTAAGTTCCTCGCGTTTGCTTTCGATGAGATGTTTCGCGGAATCAGACTTGAATTGATCTCTCCAAATCCTTTGTTGGATTTTTGTTCCCGTAGGCTGACAGAGTAGTAAACTGAATCTTCTCATTATTGACCAATGGACCTGCGGTCTGCTACTAAGCGTAGTTGTGGTTGAGTGCAACTGTATTTTTGTATCCCAAGTCATCGCTCAATCAATGGGCAATGAAGTGGAGTAGTCTGACTCTGACTCTGACCTACAGATTTTCCATCTTCGACTTTGTGCCAAAAACTGGCTTGCTATTCAGTCCTCACAACACGGTGCTCCCGGCATGCTGTAAGTGGCTCTGAACATGGTGTGAGAACGAATTTGTGAGCATTCAATCCGATTTTTCTGCACGTTGCTTAATTCTTAATTATTATACATATATTTATATAATATATATTATAAATATGAAAAACCGAAAAATCGAACCGGTCAAAAACCGAAACCAACGGACTGGTTAACCAATGGTACCGATTCGGTTTCGATTTGGAGAAATAGAAAAACCAGTACCACTGGTTCGGTTTGCAAAATATGCCCATGGTTCGATTAACCGAACCGTGGACACCCCTAAGAAGAAGCATAATAACAATATGGGGTCTGAAGAGTCAAAAGTCCCTTACGTTAAGCGAAGGTTACCTATTTATAGCCAAAGATCCATGTTCGATTCAAATGAGGTTTTGAGGGTTATCAGAATGAGGTTGTCTGTAGAGGTCTTTGGGATGAGTCCTAATCCACGACGGTGTTGTCCTCCTTATCCGTACGGGGCTCCTCTTCTTAGTCACGCTTATCCGTCCTACATGCTGCTAACGTGGCCGAAGAGATAAGGTGGCTAGGGAGATGCCATGTGGCATTCAGGGCCAACTCGACCATAACCCAAACACCACTCCCTTAGTTCCGAAGTCGAGGAGTGTTGTGCTTGGCACAGTGTAGTGTGGAATAGCTTTGCGGTCTTCGACTGAGAAACTCTTTAGTGAAGCGTACCTTTCCAAGTTGAGCGACCCAGGGCGTAACCGGTTTATTGGGCAAACCGGCCAGTTCGATGCCTGTACCATTTTCCGAGATAGGTCAGTAGGGGCATCATTTTGTTTCCTCGAGGCTACGCGCGTAAGGAGGGTGGTGGCGTTGTTTTGTCTTACCGAACTATCAAAGGGCGGCGTTGAATCATCGTCATCGATCTACCTTGATTTGTGTCATTGGGAGTCCTATAAAAGGGGAGTGAAGAGCGTTTCTACTTTGTCATTTGCGAAGAGTGTTGTCTGGAGTTCGGCGAGAAGTAGTCCTCGACTCGACTGGTGCTTCGGTTTTTCGCAATCTTTACCTTCACTTTGGTAAGATGTCTTCTTCTTCGTCCTCAGGCTCCTTTAGTTCGCCTTCCTCTTCTTTTAGTTTTGGTAGTGAGTGCGAGCTGGGGTCTCTCGTTGAGGCTACTATGCTTACAGTTCATGAGGCCGATGGCGAGGGGGTCGAGGCCGAAGTAGTGTAAAAGGAGGGGCCCAATGTCCCTCTGCGGCTCGGCAGTTGCTTTGGGTCCACCCCATGTTGTCTGACCTTTTCAACGATTGCTGCTTTTCTTGCTCTGATCAAGCCCTATGCCTATCTGGGTGGCGCTTTTTAGGGTCCTTGGGATTAGGACCGACCATTGTAAGCACCAACGCAGCAGGGGAACGGTCTGGAGAGCTTGCGTTGGTTGTTCCATTGTCTGCATCATAGCAAGAATCTGATCGACCTTTTTGCTACATCGCTTGGAATTGTGCGGGGTTGACAGTGACTTGCTGTTGTGACTCTCGAGGTGGAGAGATGTGGTGAGAATAGGATCCCCGAGATGGGGATCAGGTTGCAGAGCGATCATATGTGTTTCTTGGCATGGCTCTTGATTGTGCAGAAGGAGTTTCGGGAATGGCTTTTCGTACAATTCCCACAGACGGCGCCAATCTGATGTTGTCCGATCTGAGGTGTTTCGAATCAAGATCTCAATCAAATAGTCCTACCAACTAGTGAAGCCAAGGTGGAAGGATGAAGTCGCGCAACAAGATCTGAAACCAAGAAAGAGATCAAAGGCCCAAGGAGTTGTTCCTCGGGTAGGCACTCCGATGCTCAAGTCAGTAATGGAAGAGATGGGTGGTTGGGCTACACAGTTGAGAAGAATGTCAGTCCGAGCAGAAGCAAAATAATAGTATGGGGTGTGAAGAGTCAAATGTCCCTTACCTTGAGCGGAGGTTACTTATTTATAACGGAAGATTCGTGTTCGATTTGGATGAGGCTTCTGGGGTTGTCGGGATGAGATTGTCCGCCGAGGTTTTCGGGATGAGTCTTAATCCTCAAGAGTGTTGTCCTCCTTATCCGTACGAGGCTCCTCTTCTTGGTCACGCTTATCTGTCCTATGTGGTGCCGACGTAGCCGAAGAGATAAAATGGCTAGAAAGATGCCACGTGGCATTGGGGGGGCCATTTCGACCATGGGGGAGTAACAACATGTTTATTGTTTAATGCCTTTTTTTCAAATGGCTTAGTTTTAAATTTTAGAGTAATTTAGATGATAAATGTTGATGGTTATAAGCACTTATCAGCTAGCGCATCTATGATTGTGAATTACTAAATTTAATTGGCATTGAATTTGAATCTTCTTTCGTAGTACTCTTTATTGAAAAACGACTAGTATGAAATAGAACTATTGATGGGTCGGGTAGTCCGATGGGCCCGACCTGGCCTGACCTGATTTAAGTTGGGATTGGACAAGATTTTAGGCCCTCGGTCTCGGGCCTAAAATATCGGAGTCGAGCTTTCTAAAAAAGCCTGATTCGAACCCAAGCCTTACTTGATAATGTATTATATTAATAAAAATATATTTTATATAATAAAAAAGTATATATATATATATATATTATATTTTATTCTCCCTTTTCAAGTAATAATGAGAATTTTCATTATTTTTTAGATTTTAAGATCTTTTAATATAAATAAAAACAACTTTTAATTGAATTAAAAATGAAAATTCTTCTTTTTTTTCTTAAATTTCTTATAATCGAGCCGGTCGCTCGTACGTGACCATTTTCTGTTAATATAGAGACAAAACCCGGCCCGTGAACAGGTATAAATCAGCAGAAAGCTGCACTTTAGTACACTATTGAAAAACAGCAGCTAGCTAGTTTTCAAGCATTTTAATTAATCTGCAACATTTTAGCAGAGAAAAGAGTAATTAAATTAACCAGAGCCAGCAAACAATAACAGCCACTCTATTAATTCAAGGGAATCTTTAGCTTATTAGAGGCCAAGGTTTCAATTCACCACTTGAAACGTGGTCAGCGCTCAATCTGAGACAACATGCAGCGGACATCCTTGCTGTTGGGTCTTTGCTTTGGATCATCCAAGGTGCAGAAGCAAGCAATCTTGAGAACCAGCAGCATCTGGTTCTCGAAGCCGTTCCCCATCAGATTGAGATCGATTGCCCTCTTGGGGTCCTCCGATGCCATTACATTTCTAAGCCATTTCAGTAGGCTCATTTCATCTGTGTTCTGAAAGAATTCATCGGAGGGAAGCTTGCCCACAACCAGCACTGCCAGAATCACTCCAAAGCTGTATATATCACACTTGTCCGTGAACTTGAGCGTTTGGTGGTACTCTGGTGCAATGTACCCGACTGTTCCAGCCACATTGGAAGTTGTCACATGGGTGTTGATGTCCGGTACTGCCTTGGCCAGCCCAAAATCGGCGATGCGTGCCTCCATGTCGTCGTCGAGCAGAATGTTTCCGGGCTTGAGGTCTCTGTGAATTATGCGAGGACTGTGATTCATGTGCAGATACTCAAGGCCAGCTGCCACCCCAAGAGCGATCTTGTGGCGTACCAGCCAATCCAATTCCCTAGTCCCTTGTGACACCTGATTCAACACATCCTGTAAGCTCCCGTTCTTCATGTACTCATATACGAGGTAATGGCAATCGGGCCGAGGCACATGGGCAAGCAGAGGCAGCAGGTTTCGGTGCCGAATCTGACCAACTGTTTGGATTTCTGATCGGATTTGCCGCATCTTCTTCGTTAGATGCTTACTTTCTTCCTCTGCAAGATCAGCTGCGTCCATAGGGTTGGGCTGAATTACCTTCTTGATTGCAATGATCTTGCCATTGCTTCCTGGTAATTCAGCCTTGTAAACCTCTCCGCACCCTCCTCGTCCGATGATCTCCACAGACGCAAGCCCATCTTCTTTCTCTAAGAAGGATAAGTCTTCTGCCTTCTTGATCAGTGGGCTAAAGATAGCCGGGCCTGAGTCCTTTACTCTACCATTGATGCAAACCAGTAGTAGTTTAAACAGCACTGCCACGATCATTCCCGATACCGTTCCAGCAGCTACCCCAGCAAAGAACCCGAAGATCCAGCCCTTTAGCTTCTTTTTATTTTTCTGATGCTCATGCTTTTCCTTTTTCTCTGAGGATGATGAGGGCGCCTTGGCTTGGGTGGAATTTTTCTTACTGCTGGTCGGTGGCGCCACTACAGAAGTCTGGTTATTCTTTGTGGAGTTCTCTGCAAATATGTAGCGCTTCGGAAGAATATTCTTTGTCTCCAATCCGGAGATGGAGTGTTCTACCCGGTTCAACAACGACGCGGGCACTGGGCCTTGGAGGAAATTGTTTCCAGACAGGTTAAGAAATCGGAGATTGCGGAAAGAGCGCAATGATGCCGGAATTTTTCCATTGAATTGATTGTCCGCAAGAGAAAGGTTTTCAAGGTTAGGAAAACGTTTTAAGAAGCTCAAATCGCCCGAAAATCGATTTGAAGAGAGGTCAAGGGAACGGAGGCCCACAAGAGAGGAGAATTCTGGTGGAATTTTGCCGGAAAGGTGGTTGTTCCGGAGGTATAGGATTTGCAATTTCCGGCAGTCAACGATTTCACGAGGAATTTTGCCAACAAGCTGGTTGTTAGGGAGAGACAGCTCTCTGAGCTCAGTGAGACGTCCGAGTGCAGGAGAAAGGAATCCGCTGAGCCGTTGTGATTCCAGTACGATTCTAGTAACTCGGAGCACAAGTGAGTTACCCGAGTATCTCCTTTCGCAGAATATACCGGCGGCCGAATTGCATGGATTTTCCGGCAAAAAGCGTTGACCGTAGAAACCACCCAAGTCTTTTCGGATAAGCGAGAGAGCGTCGAAATCCGAAGGGTCAAGATTCAATCTGGCATGAACGAGAAGGGAAAGAGAAAGGAAGGCGAGGAAGAAGAAGTGGAGGATATGGAGAAGGGAAACCATTTCTGATTTCTCTTACCAATTACCGACCGGCAACGGGCAACGGGCAACGGGCAACGGGCAACGCCAAAGTGCCGGTGTGGATCAACAACATTCAACAAGACTAGAGTGGTGGTGCTTGGTTAATAAAAGAAGGGGAGCCGCGTGAAAAAGTTGAAGCACTGTGGGACCCACAGGCTTATTCATGGAAAGCGTCTATACTCTTTAGTCTTCGCTGTTTACTGGACCATGGGCCATGGCCTGGCCCATGCTACCATCCACTAGTCTTAAGTCTTAACTCTTAATCGTGCAGTGCTTCCTTATTTCGTTTATTTTGACCCGGTCAAGATCTAGACTTAAGATAATAATCCAACGTCAGCGAAACGAAAACAAGATCGACCGTCTCTCACGTTAGAGTTAGAGTCAACATACTGTCTAATGTGAGAGTTGGCAGATCAAAACCGTTGAAATGAAACATCAGATCAGAAACCAAATCTCGAATATGGGAACGCAAAATTCGTGCTAAACATGTCTGTCTGGTCGGTTGAGGGCCCACATCTGTCCTATTATTCAAGCCCTGTGGCCCACTTGGCAGCGATAAAAAAGGTGGGTTGGGTAGAGACTAGAGACGGAAGACTCAAAGACCTGAAGCGGGGACAATCAATTATCATTTATCAATCCAACTAGACATCATGGAAATCGTATTTGGGTTATTCCTATAAACAAATAAAGTCTTTAATAGAAATTAATTAGTTAAATTAAAGTGGGAGATAGACATGTAGATTTGGCCCCCTTTAGCTCTGCACATCTCGGCCAAGCCCTTGCCAGTTATTGCCCATCCCTGGTCGTTTCTGTTGAAGCTCAGCATGTTCTTGATCTCTCATCGTCGCCCCGGGTGTAATGGTACTGTATCTTGGAGTAATACATGCTCTGAAGAGCCATATCTGCCAACCTTCTGTCCAACAATGACCAAGCTTTAGCTTTTTCGTCCTTATCAATTCAATTACCCTGGACAACATTCGTACCTTATCGATTCAATTAAATGGAATCAATATCACAATATATAAAAAATAATAATTACCCAAATCAGAATGACCCATCCACCGAAAATTCGATTTTAAATTTGATATTTAACATAATCCAATCAAATTCAGATAATTTGAATATCTTATTCATATTAAATAGTTAATCGAATTCAATTTGGATATGATTTGATTCAATTCGATTGATTATTTAATTTTTATATATGATATAAAATATTTTTATATAATTTATATATATAATAATTAAGTTATATATTTATATATTTGTATCAATAAAATATTTATTTTGTATATTTATTAATTATCTAAAATAATTAATTAATCAAATTCAAATTAAATCAAATATTCGAATACTTAATCGAATTTAAATTCAGATATTAATTTTAATATCCGTCAAATATAGAATTCAAATTTGAATATTATATCACCCGATTCAAATTTGATTCGTTTATACCCCTACATGTGGGTATTCGAACATGGACGCTTGAAGTTGCTCAAATTCCCTTTGCTGCCGGATACTCCACTGAAGCGACTAGGAAGCCAAACCACTTGGAGCTGACTCTCTGAGCCGGATGGTTGGAGACGAGTAGACGACGTGTTTCCGTCATTCCGTGTACACTTGCTCGAAAATGTAAAGCTCGTCCAAGGAAAAATTAAAATTAAGGTGTGATATAAGCAGTAGCACATTCTTCCCCTCAGAACCTCGAGTCGATCGAGTCAGTCGGTGGTTGCATATATCATCTTAATTTGGAGTAAATTAAAGGAGCGCTCTGGATCAGTATTTTCGTCATGTTGTCATTCTGGGGTGTTTCGAACAGGCGCACAAGCAGCCGAAAAGCTTCAACGTGTCTCTTCTCCTCTGCACCATTATACATATATGTCTTCATTATATTGTAGCTCTATAGTAAGAACTAAGGATGTAATCACCTATGTAAGTGTTGGTAGCAAAGTCGGAGTTGCCTCCTGAAATGGGTTATTATGCATGTTATGGGCCCGTGCATAGGATTTCGTCACGGGTTGGTCCATCAGGAGAGACTCCTGTCTTCCCTTGCCTTTGCCCTTGCGTACAGACCCTATTGTGGCAATCGCGTGGGTGATTTGTCCAAGAGATCACCTGAACTCTCCTAACACCTTTCTTGGTTGAAAGCTGAATGCCTTTACTTCAATTCGTAACTCCTTAAATAGGAGATTACAAAAGGAAACTCCTTGTTGGATTCAACTAGGTTAGGGTAATCCAACTTAAACTCAAACTCTTAATTACCTACTCCTAATGGTAACACAATTCTTACTTAAGATAAGATAAGGATAAGGGATGAGGAATGGAGTAGTTGGCGGCGAGTTGGCGAGCAGAGCTGATGTGGTCAGATAAGTGTGGACCCACCCTGATGAGTTGTCGTGTGGGTCCCGCCCTACTGCTGCTGCGGGGCGACGCGCACGTCTCATAGTTCTGCTGTCGTGTGGTGCGTGCTGCTGCCCAATACTGCAGCCGTGCGGTGCGTGCTGCTGCCTAGCCGTGCGGTGCGTGCTACTGCAGCCGTGCTGCTGCCTACTGGGCGGTGCGTGCTGCTGTGCGACCTGCTATACGTGCCGCTGCCTATGACTGTGCCACAGTGTGCTGTCGGGCGATGTATCCATAACAATGCAATTGATGATCTTGTGGATCAAGCTGTACAACTCCCAGGCCTCAGCTAGCTGTCGATAGTAAGTAACTACGTACGTACCTAAACAATTGAACTCAGAGTTGAGTTAAATTAATTAAATTGATCAACTCCAATCTACAATGGCTGGACATTAATTGCATATATAAAACGCACTCATGAGTCATGACCCAAGACAGTGAGGCCACAACACCACCACTTGGTTAAGTATTAGCATCTCTCGTCGATGAGGCTCATTACCACATCAAACACGGGTTTCAAACGCTCCAAGACATGAGGGATTTGTCTAAGGAGCATCAAATCGGCTAGCTAAGCTAACTGCCAAGGGCGCCGCTAATGATTATTGATACACCCACCTTAATTAATTTGTGTCCCCAGGACTTTGAGTAATTTCACGGTTGTGTGGACCGCTAATGAGTAATGATACCTCAAATCAAAACGTTTCAATGTTAATGCTAACCACGGACTCGGAGGAAACCTTATGTATGGACCGTTGTTTGGTGTCCGATGTTGACAATTTCCTCTCGCCCTCCTTCAGTTGGGGAGTCATCTTTGGAGGAGTCCGGCTTCAGTCCAGTAGTTAAACCTGGACGTGAGTCTCTCTTCGAGTCTCCTCTCCTCTCTTCTCCTCTGCCAGACGAGTCCGAATCTTATGCTCGCTCTTCTCCGCTCGACGGCAATTGCAAAACCATCACCGGCGGCGGATCAAGAACCTCAGGTATTATATCTTTGCATCCCATCTTCCTTCCATCTCTTCTTTATGCCAACAATAGCCCAATAGTTGCACCAAGTTCCGGTGTCGCATTCGACCGATGCTAACTACCTCTGCCACAAATTCTCTCATCCCCTATCTGGACTCGTGGGAGACTCTCTTCACTGCAACTTCGATTTCAGAGGTGGGTACTATACCTCTATAGACTCTGCCAAATCCGCCGCTACCTAAAACTTTCTTGTCTCTGAACCCCTTGGTGGTGAGGTAGCAGAGATCCTTGTATTTGAATTTGTGAGGCCCGTACTCCATTTCCCAATCTTCAACTAATTCTATGAACTTTCTCTTCCTTGCCATGATAAATTGGACTCCGTAGACCACGGTGGACACAAAAACTATGATAACATTCGGCAACCCAATTGTCAAAAACTTGGATTTCTCCTTCGGTCCTACTCGAGGAAGCTTGGGAAGTTGAGAGAGAGTGAGTTGTTTTGCTGGTCCGTTCAGCTGAAAGCTCCATCCCAATAGTAGTGAGATGAAAGAACAGAGCCTGTTGGCGATGAAAATCCAACGTACATGGGGTCTTTCATGATTGGAGAAAGATCGATTTTCAGAGATAGGAGCGGGATATCAGGTTTATCTAGTTAAACGGAGCTAATGTCACATTAATCTGCTTTTCGCGGCCATTATATTCTATCCAAAGTTGCATAGGCTTTTAGGTTCTGACTGACACCATTAGGATCTGTATAATAGGCCGGGGTGGATGGTATCGATCTCAACGGCGACAACATGGCTGTTCAAATCACCACTGCTGGACTCATCGAAGAGGCCAATAAACTAGCTTGGTAGAGCTCCCGGCAAAGCTCTTGAAGGTGCGATCACGAAAGCGATTCCGTAACCACTTAGATTTGGGTACGGGGGGATGATTCTGAATACGAAAGTGGTAGAGAATGAGACAACATTCCCGTCATCCGATCCGGGATTCTTGAAATGGGTTGGAAAAGGGTAGAAAGCATGGCCTTGCTTCTGTCTGGTTTTGTTGGTCAACATCAACAGGCCAGTCGGTGTTGATCCGTCGTCGGTGATGGTTGTATAATCGCCGGTGTTGATGGTTTTGCAGTTGCCACCGAGTGAAGAGGAGAAAGTGTGAGGTTCGAACTTGTCTAGCAGAGGAGAGGAGAGAAACTCGACGAGAGACTCACGTCCAGGTTTAGCCACTAACGGTGGTTAAACCCCTCCGCAGGCTTGAGAACGTCACACGCTTCGGAAGACATGCGGCGCATCCTCCGAATGTGCAAAACCAATCAACACTCAACTTTTTGTTTGGGTGAATACGGGTTATCCCAGGTAACCAGTTTTAAAAACAACTATTTAAATCACATTTCAAAAAAAAAATGTCACCCTCCCCCTTTTCTCTTTATCTCCAAATTCCTACCCGATGCCCTGCGTTAGAAGTAATCGAGTCCCGCTACAGAGAGAGACAACCTTTATTGCCGATGGAAAATGGCTTCCCCAGCTGTAATCGAGTCCATTGTCGTCTTCGAGACCAGACAACCTTCGCTGGCGGAAGGTAATAATTAATTAATTAAGCTCTTTAAGTACTTATTATTCTATTAACCACCTGCAGCCACATCTATAGACTGTAGTCGATAGGAGATGAGAGGTGTATTTTTCTGCATTTTGGTTATTAACCAGATTTCTCTTTCCCTGTGCATTCAGCAAGGAGGGATTGTTGTAGGATTCTGCCAACGAAGAAGAATTTCACAATGCACATATCCGTGGGCAACTGCCGAGGTGGTGAAGTAACTGAACTGTAACATTACTATAACTACTAATTCGTATAATACAGCATCGTACTGGTAGTAATAATGGTCTTTCTTGGTAGAACTCCAACTCCAGCATAACAAATTGTAACAAAACAAAATATCAAAATCTCTCTAGCTGGTAACAAATTCAGAAATATGTCCAACCTAGAAGAAAATACAACTCAATTACTTTTTACCGACTGACCAAGTGTTTCAGCTTCTTTGTTAGCATTCAGTTCCTCTGAAAATACAACTCAATTACTAGTTCCCTGTATCTGCTTACTTTCAACTTCTCAAAGCATTTTTTCACCTACTATGCCTTGTGTTTATTGATTTTTGGTTTACAGACTACAGTTGAGACTACAGTTGTGCCACTAGGAGAGGAGGAACTCCATTTGGTAGCCATGTTATATAGGAAGAATGACAAACAATATTTATGTTTTTGGGGTTTTAACGTTGCACCAGTGCTTTACAATTCTTGTCTTGTCATGCTAAATCTTAGATGTCTGGGCATGGTATTTGTTCTTGATGAAACACTTGTAGTTGTAAACACAATGCGATCATTTGAGGATCAAATTGATGCCTTACAGCGGAAAATAAATACAGAGGTGGATCCCCAACGCATTACTGGCATGTTAGCAGAGGTTAAGCGCTATAAGGATGCCAAGATTATTTTGAAACAGTATGCATAAAATGATTAGGTTGTTGACAATGGAAAGGTGATTAAAGTTCAATCTGAGATTGTTCCAGCTTTGTCTAACAACCATCAACCAATTGCCCGTCCACTTATAAGGTTACAGGAGAGGAACATTATTTTGACTCGCATAAATCCTGGGGTATATATTCACCAAATCTAAATCCTTTACTTAGGTCAAATCCATAACCCAATTGTAGATTTACAATTTCAAAAGGAGAAATTCGACCAGAAGATAAGAATGGGTAACGAGGATTCGGTTAATGGATAAGTTAAAGAATGTTTTAAATTTTAATTAATATATAAAAAAATTATTACCGGCTAAATAAATTTGGTAACTACTGTATACGTAGCAGTAAAAGAGGTTTTAGATATGGTATGATTTTCCATATCATAGTGGGACCCATGTTTAAAGTGAGGACATAAACGAGTGAAAAAAAAAAAAAAGAAAACAGAGAAAGATCACGACACGGAGAGTGGGGAAGAGTCCTCTTCAATGAAGAATGGAAGAAGACAAATGAGTCTTGTCCTCTTGGCTCTTGTGTGGTGGTTTCGGGTCTTAACAAGTAGGCTACTTATATTATACATGCCGGGGAAGTTTGGAATAAAGCTTCGCCTTGTTAGTTCAACTTTTTTTATTCCAACGTGGTCTAAAGCTGAGTGGATTATGAAATAGCTGCCCCCCCGGGCATCTATCCTTATTCACCTTCTTTACCGTTAAAAAACATTTCCCGTCGTCGTTTCTAGAGCTGGCGCCGGACCCATCCGGCAAACATTTCTAGCCTAGTTATCATGGAATGTCCATAATTCGATGTACACATGTTTTAAGCTCTGTAGAATTTAAACCTTAGGCTGTGTTTGAAAATTATATAAATGGAGTGTAAAACTGTGTTCAGGGTAAATTTGCACTCTGGTTTACTTTTGTCTGTATTTGGTGACATTACATTTATACATTAATAAATAATAAATCAATGCATGATTGCATTGATAATAAGATGTAGAACTACACCATCAATAAAAAAGAAGTAAACTTACATTCAAATGGGCTTTTGATAAAAAAAAAGGCATATACTTTAATGGAATTCATGTTTGCATCCATTACAATTAAAAGTCTGTTTGGTAAGAATGTAAATTTGTCAATGCAAAACTAACCCAATTTTATAATTTATATGAACCGTTTTACACTATATATTTGCATTCACACTTATTTGCATTGTTTCCAAACATAGCCTAAGTGAAAATTACAGATTACTACTCTCTTTGTAGGGATGTAAACAGTATCTTATTATCGGATTCCAAATTCAAATTTGATCCTATTAAGTCTGATTCGAATTCGATCTATTTATAATTGGATCAAATAATATGGATCTACCCTTATCCAATCCGATATAATTCGATTTGATTTAAATATATATGTTCATATACACTTAAAAAGTATATTATATTAGTCTTAATGTTGTATTTTCACTAAATTGTCATATGTTCAAGTTTTATGCAATTAATTTTCAATTTATTTTGTTCATAAAATATATTATTAAAGTCATTTTTAGCTCATCTCATTAATAACATATAATATTTTGGTTATTTTTAGTCTAATTCATTTATAGTATTTAGTATCTAATTACAATCCAAATTCAATTAGAATCACTACAAAAAAAAAAGGTCAAAGTCCGCGGTCATGTGTCCACCACCCTCTAAGAAACTGCCGCCTTAGATCATGACCACCACCTTTAATGGCTGATTGAAAGTGGTTCAAGTTGCTCTAAAGTGGTGGATTATCGAACTGCCAGGTTAGTGTTAATAAGGCAGCGGTTTTGACCGCCAGCTTATGTCTTAACAGACCACCACTAGCTTTTTCTCAAAAATTCCTCCCATCTTTACATCTTTAAATGGCGGTTCAAATCGCCAGCTTAGATGTTTCAGACCGCCGCCTTACGTTCCACACCTTAATTCCTATTTATAGCTATGCTGGCGCTCAATAGAACCGCCGACTTAATTTTTTTTAATGGCCGTTTTCCTTATTTTTGTTTATACCTTTGTACTGTATTATGTATTGCTTTATGAGTCCTGCTTAATGCAAATCCCTTCCATCAAACCTTAAATTTATATAAAATTGCAATTTGAAACAATATCTATTAATTAGAAATTAATTATTATAATATCTAAAATTTGTGCAATTGTTCAAATACAAAAATTAAAAAAAATAATGTAGTTAGACATGAAAATTATTATTATATGCATCAGAAATATATGATGATAGGATACAAGGCATGAACCATAAATTACACTTTCTGACTTCAAGGGAGCTTGAAGTCAGATTTAAATCAGCCAATGCAACGGCCGCAAGGAGTTAGTAGGCAAAAACTTTTTTGGACCTGTTTGTAATTTGATAAGGGGTTACCTTGCTTTTGAAGGTGACAGTTTGTACCTAGTTTCCTAAAAATGAATGAAAGTTATTGTTTCCCATAAAAAAAATTACTCTTAGTAGTATTGATGTTGTATATAGAATGTAAAGTGACACTCAAAACCTTCTAACATCATTGATGCAGGGCTTGTTTACTCATTTTGAGTCAGCTTGGATTTGGGGTGATTTTTGTTTATTTTCTAGTTTCTAATCTTCTTTTAGCTGTCAGTCTTTTTAGTTGGTAGTCCTAAAGTGTTTTAGAAGTCAGTTGTCAAGTGGAATCCATTAGCCAAATAAAGTCTTATGACCTTTTGGAATTAGGTGGGATCCTTTGGTGGATTTGAAGAACTTATTCCTCAATAGTAGGGTTGCAGAACCTACATATCAATTATACCCAAGTTGCATGAGTTCCTTAAGATAGAAATGGGTTAGATGGAAATTATACCCAAGTTGCATGAGTTCCTCAATAAGCTTTAAATGCCAGTCAACACATAGCATCGTATATGAAATATTATGTTCATTTGTCAAGCTTATCTCCATTCCTCATGAAATACAAGATTTAAGATTTTTCAAACACACATGAAATAGAAAATGGATGTGCTTAATAAACCGAGAAAAAGTTCAGGACCGCACTATAGAAAAATAGAATTCTTAATATCTGAATTTCGTATTCAATCTCCTGCAAAGAGAGCAATGCTGACCATCAACAGTGTTTCTAGTTGTACTAATAGATCTGCCAAAAGCTGCATAAAATTATGAGAAGTTAATTAATTTAAAGTTAAGATAGTAGAATCTAAAGAGTACATAGTACAATCCAATAAAGACTTGAATTAAGGTTGGTTGAATTATACATACTCTGCTTTAGTAATTGAAACATATACAAATGGCTGGTTTTCTCCTTGAAGAGTCACTAGATTGGCAACCTAGAAAGAAAGATGGTTCATTGTAAAGAAGTATATAAATAGCTAGTTGTATAATTCAAACTTTATTTCTTTTTGAGAAAAGTATATTAAAGTCATTCGTAAAGGAGAATTATGAGATTGTACACACCTCTTACAGAAAATGAAATCATTTGCAGTGAATCATTACAACAAATGACATGAGTATAAACAACAGATACAGAGGTCACAAAGAAAGAAGCATGTCTAGCCAGACCTAATTATACACACCTCTTCCATGTCAATATTGAATATAATGAAATTGACCCGGACCATATAATATGGTCCCACTTTCATATTTGGGCTAACTTTTGGTTCATATCATTAAGGACTATTATGGTTTCTATAAGAGAGTTAATGCAGGTAGAGAGCAGGGTATATCCAGAATCTAACCTCCATCAATCCTAGCTGCAGGCACTACATGGTGTGTATGGCATCTAATTAAGTTCTTCCAACTAAAAAAAGTGTAAAATTTGATCATAGATAAAATTAGCAAACTACGTGCATATGGAACCACCCAAAATAAAGGAAATCCAATACATACATGCAGACAACTGCAGAAAAGTAAAACTCAATAAACATTACCTGTAAAGAACCGGCTGCACTCGAAATCGGTGAGAACATTCTACATGCTGTTCATTTTGATCAGCAAATACATTCTATTGATCTTATGAAAGCAAATATCATCATTACAAAAGACTGTTATTTCATGTTCCGCATGGTTTGCATCCAATTAACTGAATATGAAAATTAAATTCTAATAGCAAAATAAAAATCCGTGTAAATTCGTCTACACAGAAAGCAGGTAAGTAAAATGTATATGCTTGACGCATTAATGCAAGAAGTATACCGATCCAAAATCCAATCACAGGGATTAGCTAGATAGCATCCCAAGAAGGCTCAAACCTGAGACAAAAAAAAGGAAAATAGCCAAACAGAGGAAACCACTAAGGACCCACCTCAACAAAACATTTGAGGACCAGCAAACAAAGGGCCCAGAAATAAAACAAAACAACACAGAGTCAAGTCCCAGTGATGAGAAACACAACAAAAACAATAGAAAAACCTCCACAACCCCAGGAACATCAAAGACCAACCAGTGTTCATGGGTCCCACCAGGTCTATAGGACAAAGAATCCAAGAGTTCCATAAAGCTTTCCTCCATTAAAAGGACAAGTCCAAGCATTGCACAATCATAGTCCAAAGGTTATTTCATACAAAAATTTCATATCTGAATATAGTTTAAAATAACATGTTTTAGGGGCAAGGGAAAATAATTTCTCCCATTTGAATGTACTTTTATTTTTCAAATGCCCTGCCAATCTTTTTTTTCTTTGAGAGATATGGCAAATCATTTTTCTTGATATCTTAGTTGAGATGGTGTTAGTGATTTATTTGAGCTACACCTTTTTTGGGTTGCTAGAGCAACACACCTTAATCTCTTTGTTCCCATGCAACTTCCGAAACCACCTAGCAATTGCATCAAATGAATGAATTGTAACCTTCTTTTAGTGATCATGCCAACACTAATAGATTCCCTTCTTTCCCATGGGCACAACACAAATACATGGAACATAAAGCCAAAGCACAAGCTGCATAAAATCTAATAGACCTAAAATAGGGCCATCACAATAATTCACAATCAAGAATAATTGAAGATTTTTGAAGACCCTAAGCCATAGACATGTATGTTTGTTCCATTTTCTGTATATAACATTTTATACTGCTGACATTAGGATTACATAAGCTCCTATCGCATTGAAATTAATACCTTTGCAAAGTACGCATTTTGACTATAAAATAGTCATCGCCAAGAAAAGGAATTTGCATTTTGATTTTTAAACCATCCATCTATTTTACCGATCGTGGAATCAAAAGGTCATCCACAATCCATAATCCTAAGTTTCAAGTTTCAACTAAACCCTTTTTTAGTTCTGTAAGCAATAAACCCTTTTTTCTGTTTCTGTAAACAATAAACCCTTTTTTTGTTTCTGTAAACAATAAACTCTAATTCCGAGATGATCAATACTTGCACAGATATAATTCAGGAAAGAAAAAGAAGAAGCTAGAAAATGGAAAGGATGGAAGGGAGAGGGACGATAATGACCTAATGGGGGTGACGCAAGAGGTCCCACAGTAGATGTAGGTGAAGGGAGAAGCTGTATCTTTGAAGATGGTTTGCTACAAAGGAATCCCTTTTGGATCGTCAATAAGGGCAGTTGGGGGGATTTCTCCAGCTTGATACGGATTTTCTCCTATGTAGTAGAATTGTGGCTAAGCCTTTAACTGTGTTTGTCGCCCTCCACCGATTAATGCCCTAGAATGGGAGAAAACAGAAATGAATCAACCATACGTGAAGAAGAAGAAGAAGAAGAAAAGAGTCCTTACTTTTCGTTCTTTGTCAGACGCATTTCTGAATCGATTTCTCTCTCAAAAAGGTTCTGAGCGGGAGCATTAGGCGGGAGTGTGAGAGTTTTTGGATTTTTGCTCTCTCTCTCTCTCTAACACTAAGTCCAGCTCAAATGTAAAAATGTCGTGCCAGTTCTCGAGGTCCACCGCCCAATATTTTTTATTTAGTTTACTGGGCGGTGGTCTTTTTGAGCTGTGTCTATAGCAGCAGTCTTTTAAGACCGCCGATTTTAAGCCGTCGGCTTAATTTTTCTTTGTGGGGGAATCCGCTACATATTTGATAGATATGATCCAATTAACAAATCAAATTCGGATAATGCCTATATCCAATTCAATCCGCTCTATCTCTTTGGGCCTAATTGCACACTTTCATTTTGGTACCAAATTTCAAAATCTGTCAAATTAGTGTCTGAACTCTAAAAAAATCTCAGTTTAGACCAGAATCATTAATCATGATTAAGACTACGTTTGTTTGTAATACAAATGTGTTTGCAAGCATCTAACTGTCATAATGTAATGATTAAGATGTCAAAAATGTTTTTTCTAATATCTTTATTATTATACCCATTTTTTGGATAGACTTGTTTGAACAAAAATTTAGTATATTTAATGACGGGCTCACATTTTGCACCGATTTCAAACAAATAAGAATACAAAAAAAATAAATTACATTTTGCATTTACGAACCAGAAAGAGAATATTTATAAACACAGCCTAGATGGCATGTGAAAGGATGCAAATGCCCTTTGGATTCTTTTTTTTTTTTTTGATCAACCATCCAAATGTTCAAATCTTGTAGACCTGATTTGTAGTGCAACAATTATGGAATTGTATTGGGAAAAATAATTCAATTGTCCTCAGTTACTCAATTGTCGCGCTTGCTCCAACGGAAATTGTCAAATTTGATCAGTAATGAGATTAAACACAACCTAAAAATGTTTCTCTCTACTTCTCAGTTTTCCCAAAACCCAACTTTAATTTATTCTAATTCTCAGTTTCTCTGGCTCATCTTCCACACCTACCAAATGTGGACCAGGTTTGTACTGCGGCAACTACCCTGCGAGTGGGAAGACTGGCATGGCACAGCCCGCTACAGCGCAGGAAGCCCACAGGACCATGCTGACCGGCACACAATCCACATTACACCTTTACTTTTTCCTTCAAAGGAAATAACACATTAAATACTATATATATTCTAAATGTTTTTCTTTGTCGCCTTTCTTCTTTATTTTTTGATTTTGAATCTCTTGTTATAAATTTGTATTAGTAAACAAAAAATAAAAAATTAATATTGTAAGCAATTAATATCACAAAACGTATTGCAAACATAGGAAACTTGTATTGTACTTCCCGGTTATTCATCTCAAACCTTTGAAGAAGACCCACTTAAAATTCATAAACCCAAACTAGATACTAAAATAATGAAGGCTTTAATAATTGAATCGTACACTGAACCATTTTGGGGACCGGTTCCTAGGTCAAATGGTTTGACCGTTAGGTTCGAATGAATGCTCCATTCTGATTTAAAAAATAAATAATAAAAAGTAATTAAAATAAAAGGCTAAAATCTGTATCACTGACCAAATCAAATGTTTTTTGGCCTAGGAACGGGCTTGAACAGGCTTTTTGGCCCACGGGCTTAACCTCGGGCCAAAAAGCCCGACCCGCATAAAATTCGAGCCAGGCTCGGGCTTTGCGAAAATAGCCCAGCCCAAACCCGACCCGATCCGACGTATGGTTAAACCTAAGTAAAAACCCTATGTGATGTCCATTTGAATAAATTTTTTGATTTAAGAAGGTTGTTGATTCACTTGTAGGCCCATTGTTCATTTAAATAGGGAAAAAAAAACATATGAATTAAAATAGATAATGTCCATTTGAATAGGGAAAAATTCGAATTTCTATTATTAGATCAGGCTTCGGGCTCGGGCTCAGGCTTTTTATCAGGGCCAGGCTCAGGCCCAAGTTGTAGGCCCATTGATCGAGTCGGGCTCGAGCTTGGGCCTAACATTTTTCTGTTAATAAAGAATAAAAGGCCGGCCCGGCCCATGAACAGGTCTAGTTCCCAGGTCAACTGGTTCAAACATCCAGTCTGGTCCGGTTTTCAAAACCATGAAAATAACTGTTGAAATAGGTACTCTTTATTGTTCCATTTCCTCTCATTAAAAAAAAAAAAAAAAACTTCTGTTTCTACTTTGCAAAAATGTTATTACATACAATAAACGTGTAACGTTGTTTTTATGCTTTAGGAAAAATCAAAGCGTTTTGTTTGATGTTCTATAAGGAGATATGGAGAATGTATATCACGTTAGAGTTGATAAGGGATGGAAAAAAAAAACCTCTAGCACTTACCATTGAATTTATTTTCGGTGGAGGCTTGGAAAAATTCCTTCTTAAAAAGCCACAGCACGAAACAGATGGGTGCCAAATAGCTTTTCCTATACATAGGGCTCTTCTTGCATGAGAAACATTAGTCCATATGGACTCAATGCAACACTAAAATGGTGCCAGTGGCATGAATGTGTGGACGTGGAGAACCACTAGAACTTATTTTTTATATATTGACATAAGTTTTAAGGATATATATATATATATATATGATAAGGTGAAAATTGACCACTAGTTAGAAACCGCCAGTGACAGCATGCTAGGGGCAATGTTGTCAATTGAAGATATGATTTGGTCCTAACAAGCTTCAAGCTGATTTGTCTTACCAAGATAACCTGGTCCTGACGAGCTACGAGCTAATTAGAACATTAAGGCCAGAGCACTCCCTGCAAATACATTGTCTACCACGTGCATGTCAACCAAGGTTGTGACAAGTAGACTGAGTTTTGACCACATGTGAGAGACATGTCAGTTCTTAGGTGAAGCCACTCTCCTATAAATAAGTGAATCCTCCATTCATTTAGACACAACTGAATATGATAATAGGTTACTATGAACAAGGCACACCGGACACCTCGGACATGGAACCCTCTAGGTCCCCAACAAACTCTTTAGCTCATCATATGGAGCTCACCAACTCCCCCAAACAACGACCTCTCAAGAGCTCTCACCTCATCTCAATAAGCTCACTTTATTCTTTATTTTTCCCTGGCATTACTAACTTAATCGTTGGACTTCACAACCCTAGGATCACCTAGAGCCTCTGACGTTTCTTATGATTGAATATCTCTCTCAAAAGTTGAAGTATCAAGTTGAGGTAACACTTCAAACAACTTTCCATCCTCACCCTTGTGCTCAATTTGATCTTCATCAATATGAACCATTTTTAATTTTTAATTAGGGCACAAATGTTTAAAGTACCCTTAAGTTTTAAGAAATTGACTAACCCCTACTGTTTACATAGAAAGAACATCCAAATCCACGATACACGGAACGCTATGTTCATGTGTATGGTTGCAAATACAATTTAACTCAACCACTAGAGTTTTGATGTTCTTCACACATAACGGATAGAGGTGCCAACGGTATTCAAAAATTTGATTTTAAATTCAATGTTCAATATAATTGAATCAAATTCGAATAATTCAAATATCTAATCGATCAAATTCGAATATCCTATTCATACTAAATAGTTAATCGGATTTAAATTCGGATATGACCTGATTCGATTTGATAAATATCTAAATTCAACTCTAACAAATCAATTAATAATGCCAATGACTTTAATAACAATAATCCACTAATTATAATCAGTAATAATTGGTAATTATAATAAATTAATCTAAAGTATTTCTGGTAAACTAATATTAAATTTTAAATATGATCATTTAATTAGTAAGTTAATTATTAAGTATTTAGCTAATTAATAATCCACGTTTTCTATATTTTGACATTTTCTACAAATTTATGATAACTTTAATAAAAGTCAAACATTATTTTTGCTGATATTTATTAAGTATTAATTTTGGTAAAGGTCAAACGTTTTCTTAATATTTGTTAAGTATTTAATTTTTAATAGTATATATTTTGGTAAATATATAATAATTTTTATATTTATTATATGATAGGTTATTGGTAAAACTGGGTTTGGTTGAATACAAAACATAACCCGAATTGATATAATTAATAAATATTAATTATTAATTAAATTATCAGTATTTATTAACTATAAAACAATAACTAATAAAACCGGGTTGGATGGGCAATCGAACTGATAGCACAATCGAACCAGGTTCGGTTCAAAATAAAACTCAAATCGAAACACTAACTAAAATAACCCAACATTAGAAAACAACCCGACCTGAAGACAATATGCTATGTTGAGGGGGAGAGGTGTAAATGGAGAGAAAGCCAGACCTAGACAAGAAAAGATTCTACGAAAGCTTTCGGCAGTGTTGTGACTGTAAATAGAAGAAGATGAGATTGGGACATGCATATGGAAAAGACACGAGAGAGATGGGAGAAAAAGGCAAAATGTTAGTGATGTGGCCGTTTCTGGTCACATATCATTTTTTGTTGGTTAAGTGCCTCGTCATTTGGTCTGCTTACAAGTGGCTGATGACTCAGGTCGAAGTGGATAACTTTGGCTGCCGAGCTGAGTCAAGCTGAACAGGCTAGATGGCAAGCTGACTATAGTGCAGAACTACCTATAAGGTGCAAGGCTGACCAGGTGCCGAGCTACCTGTGAGGTGCTAGGCTGACCAGGTACTGAGTTGCCTGTGATGAGCTTCATTGCTCTTTAGAGACCTGCAAGGAACCAAATGTCAGAGGACCCAGGGCGGCTAACCCAGCGAGGTCGCTCCAATGCTTAAGTCAATACTCTCATAGTAGACTGCGAGCTAAAAATCACAAAGTCTGAGAACTAGAACTTGCTTACTTACCGGCCTCCTTCCTCCCCCTTTGCCATTGGGGTAGGTGCCTTTATATAGGCATTGTTTGGCATGTGATTCACGCACCATATCCAAGATTTCTACGAGGTCGTCTAAGTGGTTCAAGATTCCTAAAAGTAACTGTCATGCACGTTGGCCACCCTCCAAATCGTTCGGCACATGGGCCAACTTCCAAGGATCATGAGAATGTTAGGGTATGCATGCCGAATTTGTCGATAAGCACATCTCGCAGGTCTCCAGGTTGGCGTCGCGGCCAGGCCGCGAGGTTGGACACCATCAACTTGGCAAGTTGTTGCCTTGAGTGGTTCCGGGTGTCACCATGTGTCACAATGTCACTGGAGAGCCAAATCCACCCTCATCAGGCACATTTGAAATTAAAGAACATGGTAAGAATTGAATTGAACTCATTTGTATGCGTCCACCTCTTGTAGTCTCAAAAAAGGCCGCCAAAGCAACTCATTTGTATGCGTCTAGATAAAGAGAGAATTGAATTGAACTTGAGGAGAAAAACAAGAGTTTCCATAGATTATTACTTGAACAAGGAAACCAATGATCGATCTCCCAAGCAAGAGGAGAAGCCGAATCGGCATGGTAATACAGAACATTAATCAAAGCCAGCATTCCTGAAATCTCAAGAACAGATTGTAATAACAAATGGCAATCAGGAACCTTTTAGTTCTATCTCAAAAAAAAAAAAAAATCTAATTTTCCTATTTGTGAGCTATAGTATACAATTCAAGGTCTTACCCAAGGTGGTTGAGTTGCTTCCACAGAAGACTGGCGTAGATTTTTTGTTCCGTTGAAGGTTTTCCTTCATGATCGATTATAGGAAACAAATCATCAAAATCACGAGCTTTTGAAATCTACAGAGAATGATATCCTACAATAGTCAATTATAAACATGTAAATAAGAACATGTAAATAAATAGGGACAATTGATTAGGAGTTTGTGTATTGTGCACATGAACATTTAACAGGGGATTTGGTTCAATAATATAACAGCGGATTTCAGATAGCGAACCCAATGGTGGGAAAGAATGCCATTGGCTCTAGAAGCAAATCATGAAAGTTCAAGTGGATGTAGAAGTAATTGAAATTTGTTTACCTTAACTACTTCGTACAACTTCTTTCCCCAAGCGTATACCTTCCTAGCCTCAGTGAATGGCTCCCTGGTTCCATTCCTCCATAATCATCAAAGAGATCTAATGAGGGCAGATTTGGCCCTCCAGTGAAATTGCGACACGTGGCACATCGTGACAACTAGGCAAGCACCCAGGCAACAACTTACCAAGTTCGTGTCCCCCCCGGGCACCGGTCTGGCTGGCCTGGCGCGACCTGCACGCGGCCTGGCCGGATCA